>SDWI01001526.1:0-45823 GCA_009193005.1 Lamellibrachia luymesi | reverse complement strand
TGCTTCAACTGTCTGTGTCATGCTTCAACTGTCTGTGTCTTGCTTCAACTGTCTGTGTCATGCTTCAACTGTCTGTGTCTTGCTTCAACTGTCTGTGTCATGTTTCAACTGTCTGTGTCATGCTTCAACTGTCTGTGTCATGCTTCAACTGTCTTTGTCATGCTTCAACTGTCTGTGTCATGCTTCAACTGTCTTTGTCATGCTTCAACTGCTCATTACTTGTTGTTATCTGGGCACGAAGTAAACTTTTATGATATTGTATTTGTAGGATGTGGGATTATCATGTTTATCAGCATCATCATAAAAGTCATCAGTTATCCATAGACAAAATGTTGATATTTAAACTTACATTAATTTACACAATGTTAAGCAAGATTACACGTTTTGTACTGTAGACTTCCATTTGCAATGGTCCCATTGCATGGGTAAACATTTTAACTAATAAAATATGTCCAAATTCACTGGTTAGTTATAGTCTGTGCCATTCTGTGTAAAATAAAAGTATGAGTTTATTAATATAAAAATTTGTATTTCATCAGATATTTATGTTGGTAGTTAGATATATTGTAATTTCTGAATCAATCGTTCATTAAATGTTGATTATAAAATTCACATTTAAATGAAGTCTCATTTTGTCATGACTTTTTGGTTTCCATGTTGCAACATTTAAACTCTTTCTTTGTTTTGTGACTTCTGAGGTTGAAGGTAGATTTTAATTAATTGGAGGGGTAAGGGAGAAATGTAACAATTGGTTTAAAAAACAAATATCATTTGTGTGGAAAATGGGAAATATTAATATTTTGACAAATCTGAGCTGCTGGTGGCCTGCTGTTGGACTCATATTTGGTCATTAGCCCCAGGGGTTGACTTTAATGTCCTGCCCTTCTTCAGTACTTTAACTTTTCAACAGACTGGCAATGTTAAGTGCCCTTTTGACAAGCTATTTTATGCAATACTTGGTGAGGACATCTGGTAGAGTATTTCTCTAAAAGGACTTTAACTGTAGCGAGGGAATGGGAGCCTCTGGACAGATGGTTCATTGATAATTTATGCAACAGTCATGTAGTTAAACAGGCTGACATTTACAAGTAAATTGATACCTGAAACAGAATTACTTACTTTTGGCCTACTTAAGTAACCATGAAATAATTTCCTGCAAAAGTGTCTTATATTAAACCAATGCTCCTGTGGTAATTGTACATTACTAACAAAGACTATGGTAAGTATTATTTTTTGCCTTTGCAGTCATAAGATTGATTAAAAGTATAATATAATAGATACAACATTATGCATTTGGTAAAATTATATGCATGCATTTTAGGTTAAAAAAAATTTCATAAACTAACAATCAATGTATATGAAATAAAAAGATCAGTAGTACAGGGTAAGACATTGATAGAGTTATTATAAAATGATGTCTCTGTGAGCACTCACATGGGTAACTACCACTGCATTGTGTCCATTGTGGGGAAACATGGACAGGTATGCATATTATCAATATAAATAGTCAAGAATTAAACTGGATCACAAAGTATTGTATAAAGCACACCACCATGTTCTGTGCATTTCCTTTGCACAGAACATGGCAGGGTGCTTTATACAATACTTTGTGATCTTGTCTAATTCATGACGCCATTGTTAAATTAGTAGAAGTAGACTATCTGCTCATTGATAAACTGTAAGTACATTTTCTAATGCAAGCTTTGCAACTGTCAACAACCGTAGTGACAAATATAAAACTTGCACATCTTATAGGCAGGTTGTGTGGAACCCTAAAGGAATTATTTTATGATACTGTGTTGCATAGATGACTTTCTAGATTAAACCCATAAAGAACACAAATAGAAATGACTATAAAAACAGATGAATGGCTCATTTTGACCAGTCTATGTGTGTTTGAGAGATGTTCACCAGAGTTAATTTTGGGAATTAGCCAGTCAGTCTGACTGGGGAAGTCCTTGCTGCTGGGAAGGGATTGTAAAGGACAGTCTGACAGGAAGGGGAGCTGATTGTCTCCCTGCACCCTGCCTGGGGAAGAGCCTAACAGAGACCTGTCAATTTGAATCAGTCAGACTGACCCAGCACAGCCAATTGACTCATTAGTCCCGCCCCCCACTGTGTGGGACCTGTCACTCACTGCTCACTGGTCACTGTTCCCTTGTGCTCTGGTCACTGCCCTGGTCATTGAGCCCTGGACACTGCAGCAGTTGGAAGTGGAGTTGAACTGGCTGCTGAGAAGACACAAGTAGTTTTCATCAGGCAGTATATTCAGGGTTGTTTGGGCCACTACTGGGAGCTGTGCATATATATTGGAGGCTGACTTAGTTCCTGCTCATTGTGAAGTCTACATTAGTTCCTGTGTAGTGTTTGAACATTTGAGAGTATTCAAGTGAGTCTGCTGTGCTGGACAACATCACTGAGTCTAGTTGATCTTGGGTAGAAGTGAACATTTGAGAGTCTCTTGGACAGTACATTATTGGATGCAACCGTGGACATATATTCTTGTCACCGACACCAGAAGATGTGTTCTGACCGGACCTGTGGTTACTGCTACTTGTGTGGACGCTAGCTCTCTATGCTTTGTTGGATGTATACTACAGTGATTCGTATACCACCACCACATTATTGTTGTGAATGACTCCTGAAGAACAGAATTCCCCAGTGGCAAGCTCCTTTCTATCACAAGGTGAGTTGTTTCTAGATGGCATTTGTGCTGTAGAGTTTAGCTGTGGCTTGATGCCAGACCAGGAGGTATTGACTCTGTACCAAGGCCACTGCAGAGTTTAGCTGTGGTTTGATGTCAGACCAGGGGGTATAGACTCTGTACCAAGGCCACTGCAGAGTTTAGCTGTGGTTTGATGTCAGACCAGGAGGTATTGACTCTGTACCAAGGCCACTGCAGAGTTTAGCTGTGGCTTGATGCCAGACCAGGAGGTATTGACTCTGTGCCAAGGCCACTGCAGAGTTTAGCTGTGGTTTGATGTCAGACCAGGAGGTATTGACTCTGTACCAAGGCCAATGGTCATCTTTCCAATGTTCCATATTAATTGAGTACAACTTCCCAACTCTCCTATGGTCTGGAATGCGAATTATGTGTCCATAGGATGTCGTATATTAAAAGCGGAGGTTATGTTGACAGTAGGGGTAGTAAGAACATCTTACACACTGACAGGTCAGTCTACAACCCATCATGGACACACATTGGGTAATGTACATGTTTCTTTTGGAGGAGACGTACACTTTTAAAGTAAAACTGTTGCTACAATCTGCAGGACATGTTGACTCTATCGTGGCTGTCTCTCTCCCTTGGCAGGACTGTCTCTCTCTCCCTTGGCATGACTGTCTCTCTCCCTTGGCATGACTGTCTCTCTCTCCCTTGGCATGACTGTCTCTCTCCCTTGGTATGGCTGTCTCTCTCCCTTGGCATGACTGTCTCTCTCTCCCTTGGCATGACTGTCTCCCTTGGCATGACTGTCTCTCTCTCTCCCTTGGCATGACTGTCTCCCTTGGCATGACTGTCTCTCTCCCTTGGCATGACTGTCTCTCTCCCATTGCATGGTTGTCTATCTCCCTTCGCGTGGCTGTATCTCTCCCTTAGCGTGGCTGTCTCTCTCCCTTGGCGTGGCTGTCTCTCTCCCTTGGTATGGCTGTCTTTCTCCCTTGGCATGGCTGTCTCTCTCCCTTGGCATGGCTGTCTCTCTCCCTTGGTATGGCTGTCTCTCTCCCTTGGCATGGTTGTCTCTCTCCCTTGGTATGGCTGTCTCTCTCCCTTGGTATGGCTGTCTCTCTCCCTTGGCATGGCTGTCTCTCTCCCTTGGCATGGCTGTCTCTCTCCCTTGGCATGGCTGTCTCCCTTTGGCCCTCAGCTCCACATGACACCATGGCTGTGATTTCCTGCAGCCACCAGCTGTCTGGTGGTCAGCAAGCTCCTCTCTCATTACTACTACAAGGGGACTCTGCTAATGCAGCTTCTGATAACACTGTGGACACCCAGGGCTGGGGCGTGTTGGGGTGGAAGACTAACCAGTAGATCTTGTGGTGATCCTCTTGATCTGACAGCACCATCAGTTGGCTCAGGACAGGTGTACTTTCTGCTAGTCTGGCATATCACACAAACCTGACAGTACAATGTTGTGGCTGGGATGCCATGGAAGATTAACATTACTTTTATTCGTTGCTGTATTTTTCTTGCTCTAACTTCAATTCTAGCAAAGACTCAGTTATGAACAGGTGAACATATTTGTTTGTGTAATCATTTAACAAGATTTGCCATCCAAGCCAATGGCCCAGATGGCAAGTGGACAAGGAAGCCATTGGCTTATCGAGAGTCCAACAATGTTCACCTATGTTTAACCCGCCCTCCTGAGATGTGTCAACCCTGTTTTTAAACACATTCATGCTGCTAGCAGTTATACAATCCGTAGACAGTTTGTTCCATTTATTTACTGTCCTCTGTGAGAACGAGTACTTCCTGATATCCAATCTACACTGATCCTTTACTAATTTTACCTTGTGTCCTCTAGTTCTGCTATCTTTCTTGAGTGAGAAAAACATATTTCTATCAATATTTTCACACCCATTCAATATCTTAAAAACTTCAATCTGATCTCTTAACCTCCTTGTTTACATGTCTGTAGAGTTGTTAAACCACACTCTTTCAGGCGTTCTTCATAACTAAAGTCTCTCAGTTCTCTCAATCATAATGATTAAGTTTGGCAACTATGTTCAAAATGGTATATGTTTGGATATAGTGTAATTATACCCAAATGTTGCTGTGTTTGGAATCAGTTCCCAGCTGGATGCGGGTGAAGGGGTGAGGGTGTTAGGAGTGAGGGTGTTTGTTGTTCCTACACCTGGAGTGGACAGACAGACTGCAGTATTAGACATCCCAGAATCACAGCTAAATATGTGTGTATTAGCCATGTATCATTTGTTCATTGTGTGTATTAGCCAGGTATCAGTTGTTCATTGTGTGTATTAGCCAGGTGTTTGCAGTGACTCAGGCAGTTCCTGCCCAGGTGTTCTGAGTCCATGTGACATGTCACACCTGGCTGTGGTTGACAGTTTGGCTTTCTGTGAGCAGCTAGTACACACAGCACAAGCACCTTTGTGTTGGATACAGACTGTGGGCCCAGGGTAGGCTCTCTGTAGACACAGTGTCACTGTCTCTCCCACACAGGTGGGCATTGACACATTGCTTGTGTTGATAGATAGCCTCAGTCAGCTGCTCCTTGCTGGCAACAATAGAACAGATTCACCACAGATTTCAAAGGTGTGTCAGTTCTGGATTGAGAGTTTCACATACACCAGAAGTAGAAGGTTGATCATGTGCAGATGTTTACGTTCTAACAGCCAGAATGTTTACGTTCTAACAGCCAGAATCAACAACACAGCAGGATTAACACCTCACAACATATGGCGTTTTTTTTCATCTGAAATTTGTGGACAACTTTAAAGGTACAGTGTGAAAGGTTTTATCATAGAATCATGTAATAGTAAATAGTTCTGTTCTCATCTGTTGGCGACACAGGTGTATTTTATCATAGAATCATGTAATAATAACTAGTTCTGTTCTCATCTGTTGGCGACACAGGTGTATTTTATCATAGAATCATGTAATAATAACTAGTTCTGTTCTCACCTGTTGGCGACACAGGTGTATTTTATCATAGAATCATGTAATAATAACTAGTTCTGTTCTCACCTGTTGGCAACACAGGTGTATTTGATCATAAAACCTTGTCATAATAACTAATTCTGTTCTCACCTGTTGGTGACACAGGTGTGTTTTAATGAACCGTCATTTTCGTTATCAGTTTATTAATATTGACCTTGTAGTTCTCACTGACAGTTGATGGTAGAAATGGTTTTAAAATAATCAGTTATTAAATAAATAAAAAAATTGCAGTTATTAGAGTTGTTTGCCAAGATTGTTTTTGTGGTTTATCATAACATAGCAATATTGTCTAATTAATTAACAATATTGTCTAATTAATTAACAATACATGCACAATTTTGCTATATGAAAGTGTTAAGAATAATTAGAATGCAACATTTGGTAAAATCTAGGTTAAACTAAGGACATTTCCAGCTGCCGTTTTAAATATTCGAAGTTGAAGCTGAAAATGATAGTGTGTACTTTGTGGGTGTTATCCCTATCCCTATCCATTGATGTACTTTGTGGGTGTTATCCCTATCCCTATTGATGTACTTTGTGGGTGTTATCCATACGTTACGTGTTGATGTATATATGGGATAGACACTGACTATTACATAGACAGCCACATCTGTAGGGCCAGGGGGTGCAAAGAGGTGGAAGTGGGGTCATAAACGTCTTGTCTCTCTGTCTATGCACAAGTACTTAATTCAACTTGTGAGACGCTTCCTATTTGCATGAGAAGTCTCCCTGTTCTCTCTCTGTCATTAGACCGGACAAGTAAGTGGGAGAAATCCCTATCTGAGGCTGGATAATGGGGGGAGGGGTTGGGGCTTTGATGGGGTAAAGATCCTAATGAAACTGGTCCATCACCCTGTTGGGTGTGGGGCGCATTTATCTTGCATATTAGACATGTAGGGGTGGCTTATGGGGGTGGTCAGTGGGAGTGGGTTATGGGGATTGGATGTGGGGGTTTTTAAAGCTGCAAAGTCTTATCAATTAAATTTAGTGTAAACTGATACCACGTGTGGGGCGTTTGCTGCCATTTCGAAGTTTGGTCAATTTTGTCTACTCCATGTTGCCTGCAAACTGCACAGTGTCTTTTGATGATTTTAAAAAAAACATGCCCACTTTTATTAGTCTGTCTGCTCACGCTACATCATTTCACAATGGACTACATTAACTGATGAGGGAGTTTGAATGTGTGAATTATGCAGCTACTCAAAAAACTTGTTCTTGACATTCATTTTAGTTCAATTCATAGTTGAATAATTTTAAAATTGCACTATGTTTTCGAAAGGTGATTGCCCTGTTTTGACAATGAGCAATATGGGTGAGAGTGTTGGTAATCCACAGTCCTGCAAAGGGTTGGTTGATGGAAAACACTTTGTTCTGACCTTGGCCACAGACTAGGTCTGAAGACACAATGACCAGGGCGCATTTGTGCTTTCCAAATCACTCTATCCTAAATTAAATTTCTACTTCTATGGGACTTCCCGCTGTTCAAAGATAAAAGGGCTGGGGTAAAGGGGTGTGCCCTTTGAATCTTAAAGAGCTGCTCCATTGTGTGGAGGTGGCTTAGACAATCCAGACAGGGGGGGCAGGGTCCATTAGAACCTCCAGCCCCTAGCTACAACCCTCTTTGCCCTGTGGGTATTATATATGGGAGAAGCAGACAATATAGCAGTGGGAGATTTCATTGGGAATCAGTTAGGGTTGATGGGGGGGTAGCCAGTATTTCCCCTGTGTGTTGGGGGGTTCATGTTGTGGAGGCTAAGTGTATGTTTCAAGCAGTTAATGGGAAAGCTGTCACTGTATTACCATTACCCAATCATTTCTCTGACGGCCACACTGTTATTTCAGCTTCAGTATTCATGTAATCTTGTTGCTGAGGGGGGCTATTTTCTCTAATAACACCAACAGTCTTGTAACTGAAAGTGGTTTGTTCTGCAATGGACAGACATAGCGAGGACGACTAAACAGGGTGAGAGTGGTTCACTACATAGCGAGGGTGGTTAAACAGGGTGAGAGTGGTTCAGTACATAGCGAGGGCGCTAAACAGGGTGAGAGTGGTTCACTACATAGCGAGGGTAGCTAAACAGGGTGAGAGTGGTTCACTACAGGTGGCTTCAGTTTCCCATGTGGGTTTTAATCTAACAGTTTTAAAATATTACTTTATGTACGGTAGGTGTTATTAATCAAGTTTATGGAACTGTTGCAACAATTAATGCTGCACTTTGTTCGCATTATAATCAGCTATTTTTGCTTTTGTGTGACATTCCATATTTATAACGCAGTTGATCTTTCTTAACCGACGTCTTCTAGTAGTATAAATTAAACCCACTTGGCCAAACTAGAGGGGGGTGACATTTGGCAACAGTTTATCTTTGTTTCTTCCAGTCTTTTTCTTATTCCTTCTGTTCTTGCTGATACAAGTGACAAGATAACACTGGACATGGTCTAAAGTTAACACTAGACATGGTCTAAAGTTAACACTGGACATGGTCTAAAGTTAACACTGGACATGGTCTAAAGTTAACACTGGACATGGTCTAAAGTTAACACTGGACATGGACTAAAGTTAACACTGGACATGGTCTAAACATAACTTGCAGCAATTTTTATTGTTAATTTCCAACCATGCAAGTTTACAAAAATAACATCCTAGAAGCAAAATTCTGCAAGGTTATGTGGCTTTATATTTTTATTTATGTATCTCGTGGTTGGGCTACAGTTTCAAAGTCACACAAAGTTAGGAGTGTTGCCAGTGACAGTTACGACAGAGTTGTACTTGAGAGACTTGTCTGACCGGAGAGAACACAGACAGTGTGGGTGCACAGATTCACAGATCTCTCCCAGCCTTCATGATGTGCTGTAATTAACCCCTGCTGCTGGGATAAAGTAATCTGCCCTCTCCTGTTGCCTGCTCCCTCCACTGTGTGGGCAGTAATTGCTGCCTTCCCTGCTGCCCTGTTGTAAGGGAAGGGACATCAAACAGCCCCTGTCTGCTCCCTGGGTTCATTTTCCCTATACAAGGGCTGTCTGATGAACCCACTGCTTTGATATTTACACCCCTTTACCCCCAGTTCCCTCTGTTGTAGGTACACCCTGTGTATGGGGTAATCACATCCTGAGGCAGGGTTAGGTCATCGCCCCTTGTCAATAATTATAAACCATAGCAGTAAATAGTAGCTACCTGAACTAGCAAGACCAAGTATCCGTTTCAGATACGCATAGTTTTATGACATTTTGTTTGGATGCCAGAGAGTCTTCAAGTCAACAAGTGTATTGTAGTTGCTTGTTGTTTCCATATATTGCAAGAAATACAAATAATTAAGGAATCTGCAATATAGTAATTTTTCTTGTCCATGAAACCTAAATTTGTTAATCGGAGAAATTAAATCAAAATGGTCCACCTTTGAAACGAGAATTCCAGATAAGCCTGTCAGGTCTTCTGTAATAATAACCCAGGCTGAGAGGTGTCAACAAAGCAGAATGGCTAAGCAGGGAATCATGAACAGGAATGCCTAGAAGCCGTATGCAGCACACACATCAGCTGGGCAGAATGATGACGCAGTGGTTGTTGTGTTTTAGGGTCTGAGACGACAGACATGGATGTGTCCCGCACGAGCAGTCTGTCGCTGTCGGAGGCAACACGTCTCGTGAATCGTCTCAAGAATACAAATATTGCCAAGTTCCACCAATTGTGCAAGATGCACCTCAGCTTTCTCCTTGACCTGCCCGGCAGCAGCCTCGCCGACTTCCTCGGGGACTCCCCTAGCGCCACCTGTGGCAACGGCAGTACTAATGGCTCAGCCATCGGAGCGGAACGAACAAAAATTCACTTTCTACATTTTGGAAAAAAGAAAAGTTGCAAAGGTACGTCACTCAGTGGGTCATGAGACACATCACAGTAGGAGCACTCTTCTGTGAGTGAGGTAGGATTTTAAATGTTTCCTGTCTCTGGTGGCAACGTGTCACTGCAGGCCACAGTATTAAAATAACATACATTGTCCACGGTCTCACGTAGATGACATCAAAATCTTAGCACAATGTTGTTGGTTAATGTTACTATTGATACAATTTCATTTCAGATTTTATTTGGATTATCTAGCAGGGTTGAAGATAATACCTCTGCACTGATTCACGGGGAAATATAGCATTCGATCAGCTGACCTGTTGATGGCTGCTTGTTAGTCTGTGCCACATACAATGCCACCTGGTAATAAAATAACTCATATAATTTGAACTCTGACAGCTGCTCTCCATGAGTGGGGTGATTGGTGTATTCTGTCCATCAGTGGGGTGGTTGGTGTATTCTGTCCATCAGTGGGGTGGTTGGTGTATTCTGTCCATCAGTGGGGTGGTTGGTGTATTCTGTACACACAGTCGTGCAAGTGTGTAGTCATGCATTTATGTTGCATATTTTGTTGAAAAGAATCAGTTATATTTCACCTGCTAAATTACAAATAAAAAAATGCAACAGTTTTGTTATCGTATGCAGTGTGAATATGAATGCTTATCCAAAATAAAAAATAGACATTTATTTGCTACAGTATTTTAAAACTATTCAGGTGGGTTGGGATATAGTATGTTTGGATGCACAGATTATATGAGGTATATTTGCCTGTGAGTTCATTGACACCATACGGTGCCCTACCACCCACACTACTGGCAGTGGTAACGTTATTAGCAATGTTAATGTGGCATTGATGAAACCATTGCATAATTATGTTTATCACACATGTACATAGACAGGGTAAGGTAGTTTGCCCCAAACTCTCAAGCATTTCCCTTGCCACTCAGTGTCAACTTGAGTTCACCCCTGAAGGGGGGGCGATAGGGTGTAGTTGTGTCCTGGCTACAAGTGTGTTATCACACCAGTCACCCAACTGCAATCCACCCTGCACACACCCTCCACAACCCTTGCCTAAACCATCAAGGAGTTTTCACCTGTTCTCTGGGGAGTGAGGGGCAAGGGTGACTCAATTGCAATTGGGGTGAAGTTGTCTCTGGATATTTGGAGTGGTTTGTGACCCCCTCCCACTAGATGGGGACACCTGCAGCCCACACAAAGGATCGTTGTTGAGGAACTGTTAACAACAAAAGATGTTGGACGATCAACAGAAACGATGTTTTAATTTGTAATAGGCGAAAATAAAATTTATGTTTTTTTCCAAAATAAAATTTTTAAATAATGTCCAGCCACAAAAATCTACTTGAAACATGCAACTTACAATAGAAATTGGGGAAAGCAGAAGTTTAAATCAATCAAATGTATTGCCAACTATTGGTCCCTCTATTGGCCCTTCGCCATTACATTTACAAACAAAATAATATAAACTAGGTTTATGCTAGCCATTTACCAATGGCAAAAAAAATGTGTGGCTAAAACAAATTGAAAACCTTTCACCAATTTGGCTGGAAAAAAGTAAGTAGGCTAAAAATAACTAACTTAGTAAGCCATTAAATATGTTTATAGGTTGAGCCTAGTGAAGTAACAAATAACTGCTACAATTAAATCAATTTTTTGGAACCAAACAAAATGTCACTGATCTCTTCCAAACACTGACAACATATGATTCTTGTGTGCACAGTCACTGTTGAATCTTACTATTGAACATCTCTAATAGAAATGGTAGATATTCAGTGATTGCTTGTAGAGTCTAGCACCACTGGCACACTGCATATTTAAATAGGCCTCAAATCACCCCCATTCCCTAAAGGGTCCTTTCCTCCCATCCCATTGTGTCCTGTATTGGGTATGAGGGAACTGGGTGACAGGAGATTTGGTGAGAAAATCTGACTGTGTTATCCCCTCAGCATACCCCAGTCCGTGAATCAGAACAGCCATGATTTTCCCCCACACAAGGAGCTGCAGCAGTAGGGTGTGAAGACAGAGGGGTAACTAAGGTGATGTAACAACCCCAAGGTGTTAACAGGTCCTAGGTGCTAATGGTTGGGGGTGATTTCCCCAGGGTTTCTTTCCCTGCTGCTCCTTTCAACTGTGTCTCACCCAGGTACAATGGGAGTTGAGTAAAATATCATGAGGTCTTTCTTGCAGCCTCTGGGTAAAGGGGTGGGGTAAAGAAGGCATGGTGTAGTGCCTCAAAGCCATTGGGCAGGAAAAAGAATTCTTGTAATAGTTATTACAGACTTTTAAAAGTGGTCAATGAATGTTACATAGGTGCAATGTTAACTTGGTATTCATTGAAGTGAGTCTTCAGTTGACCACACTTATTAAATACTTGCGTTGAAATGATGTAAGCGTGGTGTATTCTACTTCTTGCATTATCCTGCCTGCCTCTGTCCACATCTGCCTTGTTTAAGTAAGCCCTGTCCAAGTCTCCCAGCCAGGGCCACCCCCTGCAGACAGGGTGAAACACTACCCTCTATCTCTGCCCACTGAGAGCTCTGATAATGGATGTTCCTCTGAGCTGTGCTAATCAGATGTCAACCCCTTCCTGGGCTAGTTCCTGAACCTGGCAACTTCCCCTATCATGTTTCCTGTCCCTTGTCCTATGCTAATGGTCACACATTGCATCTAGTTTGCCACTGATAATGATATGTAATACTTATTTTATTGGACCATGGTTCCTTTCAAACAAAGGCCATCAAAATAGTGGTGTGATAAAGGTAGCAGATACTTGACATGGGCATCCAGTTTGTGGGCATCCAGTTTGTGGAGCAAAGAGGAATTTGCAGGGATTTACCTTGTTTTACCTGGAAATGGGGAAAAGCATATAGTAGTTTAGGTGTATGCACTGTAGGTTCTGTTGGGTGTGTGCACTGTTGGTTCTGTTGGGTGTGTGCACTGTTGGTTCTGTTGGGCGTGTGCACTGTTGGTTCTGTTGGGTGTGTGCACTGTTGGTTCTGTTGGGTGTGTGCACTGTTGGTTCTGTTGGGTGTGTGCACTGTAGGTTCTGTCGGGTGTATGCACTGTTGGTTCTGTTGGGTATGTGTGCACTGTTGGGTGTGTGCACTGTTGGTTCTGTTGGGTGTGTGTGCACTGTTGGTTCTGTTAGGTGTGCGCACTGTTGGTTCTGTTGGGTGTGTGCACTGTTGGTTCGGTTGGGCGTGTGCACTGTTGGTTCTGTTGGGTGTGTGCACTGTTGGTTCTGTTGGGTGTGTGCACTGTTGGTTCTGTTGGGTGTGTGCACTGTTGGTTCTGTCGGGTGTATGCACTGTTGGTTCTGTTGGGTGTGTGTGCACTGTTGGTTCTGTTGTGTGTGTGCACTGTTGGTTCTGTTGGGTGTGTGCACTGTTGATTGGTGTTCTTAGGGGATGTGCCAAGAGCACCTCAAGGCTGTTGCCTCAGCTGACAGTGGAGATAAGTAACATTACCAGCACGCGTCTGGTCATCGTAGCAAATAATGGCCTTTCTTAACTAACAGGTCAGCCTGACCAGTCAGTATAGGTGACCAGTAGCTGGTAATGTTGGCAATGGCCAGAGACAATCTGTAGTGTCCACTACTGCTGCCACCAGCCCTGGGCCCGGGCTAAGTCAACATGGCCAACAGGGCTATAGATAAAGACAACAGGCTTGTTGTAGAGACAACAGGCTTGTTGTAGAGACAACAGACTTGTTGTAGAGACAACTGGCGTGTTGTAGAGTAGTTGCACCTAGTTGAGAAACTGCTGAATTGTGTGTAGCGCCACCGATTTTGCACGATCGCAGAAAATGGACGAAATTCACAAAATCAACGTTTTGAAACTTCTCAAATGGAAATTCCAGTTTGCATAAAAGGTTTATCAAGCACTATGTAAATGATGGATTGGGCATCTAAACAGCTTGAAGCCAAACTAAGCATGAAAGCGGCTGCCCTGTAGGCTTTTCTACCCTGCAGCAAAAAAGTGTAGGCATTCAAATGGAATTTGCCTTTTTAAAGGAAAATTCGTCAGGTAGAACATCAGAAATGGCATTATTTTCAGATTATGAAACACCCATCTATTTTAAATTGTAGCATTTAACTTTCCGGGGGAAATATTAAGCTGGTAATTGCCCAACAAAGGCTGTCATTATCACCTTACTAATATCATCTTGCAGTTAATCGCTATGCATAATTTGGTACTAATGTTACTATAATTACAACAGTTACTTGGCACAGTAGTTGCAATCCACATCTGAAAGCATGTGTCTGGTGGTTTAGCTGTCACACCTGGGGTCAGGCCACAATTTATACCTGCTGTCGATAGATGTCATATTATAAAAGTTGGCACAATTGTAAACAGACTAACTGATAAAACTATCTCTCATACATTACGTTGTTGTGTTCAATTAATTATTTGCCTCTAGCTCTTAACACAGCTGTAATATACCAACAGAATCCATGTCTGAACCCATGTATTTCATTGTTAGCTGACTAACTTAGATAGCTACTGCGTTAGCTGACTAACTTAGATAGCTACTGTGGTAGGTGACTGCTTTGTCAGCAGTACATGTGGACAGCTGGACTGGTCATTGTGTGTCCACTGTCTCTGGTCACTGTGCCCCCACTAAACACATAATCACCCATAACCTTGTTTTTAATGGATTAGCAGCTACATAAACTGAGGGGCTAATTGCTGCCAGTCAGACTGGGGTTGAATACCCTGACTTAACCTGCTGTGTGTGGGGCTCAGGTAATGGGGAAAATTAGGGCTAAATGGCCATGATCAGCTTAAGACGCATTCTGGGAGAAGGGAAGAGAAGACTTTGGGAGCGGGAGATAAACGTATTAGGTTGATGGACAGGAGTCGATAACTGCCGTATAACACAGCGTGTGACACCATGATGTCTGTCTTGTCAGCCGCCATAGTAAACATTAAAATGGTGTTTATTGAACAGTGGGCTACTTTATCTCATACTCCGTAAATATTTCTGGTTATTTTTAGATTAAGTAACAAGTATTTTCAGAAACTGCACAGGTGGAACAAACGTATCACCTTACTGAACATTTCATGTACTGGGTTTAAATTTGTGATCAAGTCCGATTATATATTTAAAGCCCAATCACAAAGCTGCAGGAGAGACACATATCTGGCAAGAAGCACTTTCTAAATCTATGATGACAATTATTCACGCTTTTGATTGAGAGCCAGTCAATCAAACAACCAGGAAACAACAAGTGATTGAAGGGTTGGACTGTATCACAGGTGCCGATTTCTGCCAAATAAAGTATTCCAGCAACTGTCAGCAATCTGTTTCTGCAGATAAGTTCCTCCAGTAGTCTGCTTGTTTTTACAGCATTTGCTGCAGCCCTTTCCAGTCTACCTGTGCCTACTGCCTACATGCTCTCAGTGGCACACCTGCTAATGGGCTCTTTGTCTCCCGGATTGCAATTAGAAAGTGAATCATTAATGGTCAGTCCTTGTGCTCTGTCCTTGAAGGCTGAGAAATCTATGGGCCTTACAGGTGTGGCTGATACCCTTCAAGTTGCTGGCCCCACTGCTGGGGTGTTCTAACAATGCCCTACTCCACCTGTGAGGGGGCAGAGACACTAATTAAATGTGATTTAGATGAGGCTCATTAATGTCTGCAAACTGCTGTTGTCTATAACACTTGATAATTAGTCCTATTGGTTGTGTGTGTGAGTTTGTGGAACAGGTTGAAAGTTGAAACATGGTTCCACTGAATACACAACGAATACACACTGAATACACATCTCCTATGCTTATCTGTGTATTCTCATTCCATCAACAATTATAAGAAAATGAACTAACTGTTGAGTCTAGATATTTGTCAGTCTAGAGTAAAACCTACATAATTCAAGAAGACATTTTCTACAAACCAGTAAAATGTTAATTTGAAGTCCTGTGTTTTCTCCTAAACATCACAGACATCACAGTAGTCTGCCCGGGCTCATGCTAGTTGTTATGTTTTCAGAAAGCCACCCTGTCCTGGGCACTGGCTGCACATTTGGGGTGCCCCTTAATGGAGACGTCATGGAGCAGATCTTCCCTCTCATTGAGTTCCTGTCTCAGCCAGAGAGTGAGTATATCATGACGACACTTCTAGTAACTCAGTCCATCACATCCTCTGGCTCAGACTCAGTGCATTTACACGGCATCAAACATAAACGTGGTTATGTACCATTACTGCCTTTGCTTTGTCAGAATTCAGTGTTCTGATTGTATATGGTTTAAATTTGTATTTGTTTCACTCTACAAATACATTTTAAGTGATTTTTTTACACCTGGAAAGTTGTAGGAGAAATTTACAGAATTCAAGGCACACTTGGCCAATTGAAATGTTTATGGTTGTAGTTTTGTTTCCTGGTGTTATACAGAACATAAATTGGCAGGATTAATTCAAGCCCACTTTCTATAAATGTCTAGTTATGAAGCATTCATAAGCTCTAGATTATGGAGTTGTGAATGTTGTAGTTTATTCAGACATTCACTATGTGTTGCTTTCCCTCAGACTTGCAGGAGGAAGGCCTGTTCCGCAAGAGTGGCCATATTGGACGCCAGCGCCTCCTACGGGAGAAGTTGGACGCAGGCGAGGACTTGTGTGTTGAATTGGAGCGAGACGTGTACAGCGCCCACGACGTTGCCAGTCTACTCAAGATCTTCCTTGGAGAACTGCCAGAGCCCCTGCTCAGTGAGAAACACTACAGCGCACACCTGCAAGTGCCCAGTGAGTAAACTACCCCCCCCACCACAACCCTCTTAGCAACCCTACAGCACCTAACAAACAACTAGCTACATTTTTACTGTTCATTTTCCCCTTAAAAATGTGTGTGTGTCAAAGTGAAGGCATCACGCCAGATGGGCAGGCCTTGGAGTTACCCCTTGGGTGTTGATCCTGTCTTAGACACCCCCACACAGGACATACTTCCTTCTGCTTACCCTAAGTGCCCTGCCCTGTGGCACACCCAGCCAGGGCCTGTCTATTGGTGTACGTAATTTGTGTGTCCAGCGCCACACAATGATTTGTTTTTCTTTCTCATTCCGATGACTTCCACCACAGATGTACTGTACAAATCCACCCTTCCGTTCCGTCGGGGTTACGTAATGACCTCCATTGTCGAATTCTAAACCCACCATTCTGGTAATGCACCAAGACAAACCAGTAAAGTTTGCAGTGGCACGGCAATATTTACTGTCAGTGACATTGCCCTTAGAATCTTGTGAAATGTTTTTGGTATTGGTTAGAATGTTATGTAATATCAATAGTTGAACGACCCTCACTGTGGTAAGTCCAAATGTTGTAAACGCTGCATCCAAATTTGTTTGCTTTTGGGTGGGTGGGATGAATCTTATCCAATGTTTTTTTATCCAATTATTTTCTCAAAACCCCTGATTTCTACTTGGCGCTGAGTAGCTGTATGTGCACTGTGTCAATGACGTGGTTACGATTGATGACATCTGCTTCAGACATGGTTCAGCAGCACAAGCAGCTACAGACGGTACAGCTGCTGCTACAGCTGCTGCCGCGTGACAACTTCACCGTCCTCGAGTGTCTTCTCAGACTCCTCCACCAGGTGGAGCAGGAGCAGCGCAACAAGATGACGGCTGACACCCTTGGAACACTCTTCGCACCCCACATCCTTGTACCCCGCAAGGTAAGGCCTGACAACACACCCTCCCTCCAGTCCATCGCACCCCACATCCTCGTACCCCACAAGGTAAGGTCTGACAACACACCCTCCCTCCAGTCCATCACACCCCACATCCTGGTACCCCACAAGGTAAGGCCTGACAACACACCCTCCCTCCAGTCCATCGCACCCCACATCCTGGTACCCCACAAGGTAAGGCCTGACAACACACCCTCCCTCCAGTCCATCCCACCCCACATCCTGGTACCCCACAAAGTAGCACCCTCACATCATACCTTCCACTTCATCACACCCCACCTGTAGTCAGGGCTGGGGTTTGTCCATCCCATCCACACCCAATTTTCCGTTCATCTACAGTTATGGATGAGTGTAATTAAGTTAGACTTTAATTAAGATTTAAGAAGTTCATATATGATTACATTTATGATTTACATACTGTAAGGTTACACTGGGACGTGATTACAGTATCACTGCTTTAAGTGAAGTTTAATTACATTATAATGAATTTGTAACACTGACAGTGACCACTGTAACATGCCTGTAACGTGACTAATGTGACTGTAACATGACTGTAACATGCCTGTAGTGTGAGTGTAACATGACTAACGTGACTGTAACATGCCTGTAACGCGTGTTGTGTTCCAGATGGCCGCCAGTGAGCTTCAAGCGATCTCCCCCAGCATCACCAAGGCCGTCTCTTTCATGATTGAGAAAGCCCCCTATCTCTTCCAGGTAAAACTACTTTAATATCTGCTACATTTTCCTGTATTCCTTCCTGGGCAAAAAGTAATTGTAACGTTACAGTGATGTGCTGGAATATGTTATAGGCTAGTTTGAAGAGTAGTTATATGATGATGTTTAGTCAAATATATATAAGTAAAAGTATAAGACAAGTAGAAGCATTGTGTAGTTGAACAGTCTGAAGCATCCATGCTTGTAGCAGGACCTCATGAGGTATGTTGGTTCCAGGTGCCGGAGGCACTGGTGCGTGACATCGCCAAGTACTGGCAGGAGATGGAGGAGAGCTCCGACAGCTTCTCTGGCTCATCCCGCTCCGAGGACGAGGGCGAGGGGTGTCGCCCCAGATACAAGGTACGAGTAGTTGCATATGTGTGCCCCTGTCTCAGATACAAGGTACGGCTGATGGCTGGGCAACAGTCACATCTTGGTGCTCATTTCTGGATGGTACCATTTGTTAATCCATCGATGTAAAACTCAGCTAAATCAGTGGATACGCATGCATGCACACACGCATGCATGCATGCACACACACACGCATGCGCACACAAACATTCGTCTTTGCAGTCCATCACAGTCGATGATAACACCAATGTAGGGTGCTTTTGTCTATGGGTAGATCTGGGCTGTGAGATTAGTTCTGTCTGGAGATGTGTGACAAAGTGTCTGTGGGTGGATGTACTTGCCATTCAACTGTCTGGAGATGTGTGACAAAGTGTCTGTGGGTGGATGTACTTGCCATTCAGCTGTCTGGAGATGTGTGACAAAGTGTCTGTGGGTGGATGTACTTGCCATTCAACTGTCTGGAGATGTGTGACAACGTGTCTGTGGGTGGATGTACTTGCCATTCAACTGTCTGGAGATGTGTGACAAAGTGTCTGTGGGTGGATGTACTTGCCATTCAACTGGAGACTTAATTTTGAAGCCTAATTACATATTATATGAATTCATGGGTTTATAATTTAAATAACGTGGGTTATTTTATCATATAATCTCCACTCAACATTCCACTGTGAACCCAATGAAGACGAATGTCTTATGTGGCTACAGAGAGCCGCTGACCCATCAGACGTTGTCATCATCAACACAACGGTGACGTTCGCTGACAGACAGGCGTCACAGAAGGCGGCGGCCCACACCGACACAAGTATGGAGCTGGCTCAGCTCTACGCACACGTCTCCACTATGCCGGAGTCAGCTCAGAAACGCAAGTTCCTCAAACAGGTTCGTGGGTTCACTTGTCATGTTAGTCAGATTGCCTCATCAACCAGCATTGAACTCTTCATTTGATGCTATTGCCGACGTCTTGAATATTGCCTCAGTGTAAAATTATGGGACGATCGCTCCCTCTCCAGGCATTTGTCTGTTCATGTAATTTGTCTTTTTATGTAATTTGAATTTATTTATCTCAAAGTTTATTTTTATGTTTTCATTCCACTACACCATAATAGCATCTGCATCATGGTTTCTATGCAATCTACTACAATTGTATCTACAATTTTAAGCATTTTTCCTACTGGATCAACTTGCTTTATTTAAAATTGTTAGGTGTTTTATTTATTATTAATTTCATGACCTTTACTGATATAACATGTATATTTTATAAAGTATATCCTGAATAAATAAACTGTCATTGTCATCTTGGTATAATTATGTTCACATCCAAGGTCTGTGTTGAAGATTAGTCAACTCAGTTTTCTTGTCATGATTTGCCAACATGCACAGAGACTGCAACAGATGTTATCAATTGTATGTTTACCTGAACAATGTTGTTGCAGTTCAACAAGGCGAATACGGTCGGCACGCCATCAGCCGTTCCAGAACCTAAACACAAACGCAGCAAGTCGTTGAGTGATTCGCTCAAAGTGAGTACCTTCTTCTCAATGTCTCGTGCTACAGTTAGTTAAGGTGGCTGGGGCGGCTAACGTTTCAGTTAATGCCCCTGCTACCCATAGTTAAGGTGGCTGGGGCGGCTAGNTGTTGTTGCAGTTCAACAAGGCGAATACGGTCGGCACGCCATCAGCCGTTCCAGAACCTAAACACAAACGCAGCAAGTCGTTGAGTGATTCGCTCAAAGTGAGTACCTTCTTCTCAATGTCTCGTGCTACAGTTAGTTAAGGTGGCTGGGGCGGCTAACGTTTCAGTTAGTGCCCCTGTTACCCATAGTTAAGGTGGCTGGGGTGGCTAGCATGTCAGTTAGTGCCCCTGCTACCCATAGTTAAGGTAGCTGGGGCGGCTAGCGTGTCAGTTAATGCCCCTGCTACCCATAGTTAAGGTGGCTGGGGCGGCTAGCATGTCAGTTAGTGCCCCTGCTACCCATAGTTAAGGTGGCTGGGGCGGCTAGCATGTCAGTTAGTGCCCCTGCTACCCGTAGTTAAAAGCAGATAATGTGAGTGGTTAAATATGAATTAAGTGTCAACATAAAATATTATTTCTTTGTGTAATTACAGTTTTCTTTGGATGGTTGTTTTTATATAATTTCAAACTATATGGTAGAAATACTCCAGCCACATATATGCAGCGAATACAGAGTCATGAACTGTTAAAAGAATTCATTACATTATTTATAAGACACACTCATAAGACTGATTCATGAAATAATTGAAATGTGTTTTGTGGAAGGAATGAACTAGTTAAAAGATTCTAACCCATTCTGCTCCTAGAAAATGGTGAGTCGCAACCACAAGAGACGAGGGTCGGGCCATTCAGTGCAGGCCCACGCGGTCTTCCCCACGAGTCGCGTCAACCCCTACACGCTCCCCCAGTGCAACCCCAGCGCCCCCCGCTCCACCCCCTCGATTGTCACATGTAACCCCAGTGCCAACTCACAGGTATGTCAATGACTCATCTTTACCAGGCTGTCTTGTTGCTTTCTGCTGGCCTTCTTCAGCTTCCTAGGGCTGTGTCAGTGAGTCAGACGTCATATATATATATATATATCCTAAACCATGTCTTGTTGCTTTCTGCTGGCTTTCTCCTGCTTCCTAGGGCTGTGTCAGTGAGTCACACGTCATATATATATATATATATCCTAAACCATGTCTTGTTCATAAGATTATGATGGAATGTATACACATATGTATTGCTGACATTTTTTTAAGTTGGTGTTGTCTACGTTATAGTTGTGCCAGGCAGATATATTGTATGACTGGTTGAGTAGTGAGACGTACAATAGTCTCTACAGAAAGTTGTTCCATCTCTAGCACGTACATATATTGTATGACTGGTTGAGTAGTGAGACATACAGTAGTCTCTACAGAAAGTTGTACATATAGAATTAGCAAATTTTATAGAATCACACAGTATGGCAGTCAACATGTTGACTGGTTCAGTGTCTTTGATGTTCACATATTGCCTAAAAACATCTTTGCAATTATTTATCTGACGCCTCGTAGTAGTGCCTGCTGGCTTTCTTGCTTACTACCCTGCTTTGACCCGTGACCTTGCTATGACTGTAACCCCGTTTTGCCTACAGCACACCCCTGTCATCAAGTACTCGCTACTGCGACCTATGACCCCTGCCACGCAAACACCGATTATGCGACTGTTTAGACCTGAACAACCCCTAGTGAGTGCTGTCGCTTTCTGCTCGCTCGCTTGCCATCATTTCATGTATTTAATTTTTTATAGACTTGTTAATATTACTTCAGTTTACTGTTAAAATATCTTCATTAAATATAACATAATTATTAGCTATTTCTTGTTATGAAACATTGTGACAATCAATATATGGAATTCTTATATTTCACGAACCACCATTTGTTAATATGTGTTAAATTTTCATGCTGAAAAATTATATTCATATACAGATAACAGTCAGATTATATTCATGTACAGATAACATTCAAATTATATTCATATACAGATAACAGTCAAATTTTATTCATATACGGATGACAGTCAAATTATATTCATGTACAGATAACATTCAAATTATATTCATGTACAGATAACAGTCAAATTGTATTCATGTACAAATATCAGTCAAATTATATACAGATAACAATCAAATTATATTCATATACAGATAACATTCAAATTATATTCATGTACAGATAACAATCAAGTTCACGTTATTATACAGTTATTATGGCATAATAATGAGACTTGGTACCTATAACACAAAGTCGAGTCGGGTTGTGACGTTGTCATTGGTCCACCAGCTGCCGTCAAGTCCTCGTGTCCACATCGTTGACATGAAGAAGACACGAGACTGCACGCCAATGACATCGACAGCGTCGGTCAACTGTCGCAAACGTCATGACACCACCGACATGTCGCATCGCCTGGCCAGTCAGTCATTCCACTGTCACACAGCGAGTGAACACTTCAGTGAGAACTCGGAGAACATGTACCGCAGTTCGCCTCTCGAGTTGAGAGGTCGCGCCACACCTGACCGCAGGCTCAGGAAGGCATCCGTTCACTCACCCGTCGGAGTGACACCAGATAAACACTTTGAGAAGCCAACAGCGTTCATCTCCCCCATCTCCCGCTCTATGAGGAAGATGCCCAAGTCTCTACATGTAAGGCTCTAATACTTCACTTCAGCTGTCTCTGTTAACCATTTGTAGCCACTTCTTTGCTTTTGATTGTAAGCGTAACTTGTGACATTGTGAATAGTCTTATGCCATAGAACCATACCTCTTTTGCCATTTTTTTATTAATTTTGACCAGACCCAGTAAAAAAATTTGTCTAAAATGAAACAGTGAAAAAGTTGAATTAAGGAAGAATCTTTGAGGAGAATCTTTGTTATTAGAAAACTTGAGTTGTCAGTCATGAGCATGTGCGGTGTGTTGTTTCAGAATCTGGTGTTGACACCCAGAGCAAGGATACCCATGGCTCTCATCCAGACCCCCTGAGGGGGAAGAGGAATGGGAGCAAGGGGAGGAGGAACGGGAGTAAGGGGAGGACAGCTCGGACAACTCCTGTCATTCAGTGCACCAGGTGGCACCAGTGCATGAACACCGCAAGCCGCTCCGGTCACCACTGGTCATCCGTGGCTAAACTTTGCATCACCACTGTCGATGATGTTCAATTCTGGTGTGTCGTCAGTGACGTGATGACATTGCACTGTGTCGAAAGTGTCGTCAGTGATGATATTACATTGTGCTTTGACACTACACTTGCATCGCGTCACTGTTTCCGTGCCATGACACCACACTGTATCAGTGTATCAGTGTCGGTTGCCACAGAAGACTTGTTTCTTCACCACAACAATGTACATTGTGTACAACAATGTACATTGTGTACAACAATGTACATTGTGTACAACAATGTACATTGTGTACAAAGTGTATTTAGGTGATCCACAGTTTCTGATTGTTCACATTTAGGGCTTCACATAGCCCTGGGACCGGCTGACTGCCAGCACTGGCTATAAACCCCAGCAGTGAGCTGGAATTTTGTATAAAAAGGTTTGTTCGCTTTGCAGAGTTGTCTGTAGAGCTAGTTCGTCTTGTGTATTTAAATATTTTACTGACGGAATGCATGCTGCATGTCATCGCGACACATCAATGCATGATTGGTGCTTAATGCTATACAAGTTTCGCTAGATCAGCTTACATACTTTCTCGCGGCTTTGTCAGAAACTGTTAGCAATTTGGGGGATTGAGCATATGTGCAATCTCATTTTTAGAATTGTCATAACTTATGAAATGAACGGCTATGAATACTATAGGACCACATGATTTTAACTCAACCAGTTGCTTGTAGATTCTAGTACTGCGCCGGTCCGCAGGCAGAGGGCGCCTGGTATTTGTGAGGGTCGATTTTAGTATTGCTTCAATATATATATTTATATATACGGATTATACCCATTGTGTTGTGTTAGTTGAATTATTATTATAATTTATATCACAACGCTACTTATACCAAAGTGTGTTACACTCTTTGTTTACATTCTGTCAGTACTGGCCTTAAATATTACGGGAAATAATTGCCAGTTGCAGTGCTGGGTCCTGAAACAATGGAATCAGTTGCAGTGCTGCTGCTGGGTCCTGAAACAATGGAAGCTGTGGGTTTTGCAATTTACTATTCTTGACCAGAAATAATATACATCCTATTATTCTTCAGAAGAAATAACATATTTTAATGGTTTTATTTTTTATTTAAAACATTAATTTCAGTAGAGAATGCAATACTCCAGTTTTATTTCACTGATCAGGCACGTCTTTAAAGTTTATTATAATGTTTGTGTGTCACTCTTTCTTATATACTTGTATGTACCCTGCTTTCATCCTACATGAAACACTAACTGACAATTGCTTGTATATATATAAATATATATCGTAGTTACACATTTCATAGTTTGTGCCGTATGTGCTGCTGGTGTTATATTGCTTGTACATAAATTTCCTTGCTTCAAATATAGTTCAGTGAGTTGTTGATCTTTGGCAGCCCAGTTTGCCGTCATTTTACATGCACCCACGCATGCACACACACACACACACACACACACACACACACACACCTTGAATATATATAGGAAGACAGTTTCCCCTTTTTTCGGTTCAGTTAGGCCAAAACTAATTTAATAATTTGTCCAATGAGTTCATAATAACTAAATAACAAATTACATCAAAAGTAAATAACAAATAGTGTACTATTTTATTTGCCTCAGTGTACAGTAGTTGTGTTAGAAACTGTTCATGGTGACCAATATGTGGTTACTTATATGTAAAAGTAAGTTCTTATATAGCGCAGTATCCAGTCCGTAGGAAAGCTCAATGTGCTTTACACTTCACCCCCTGGCAGACCTGTTCCTTTACACTTCACCCCCTGGCAGACCTGTTCCTTTACACTTCACCCCCAGACACAGAGTTTATATCTGACACATCACATCCAGGACACAGAGTTTATATCTGACACATCACATCCAGGACACAGAGTTTATATCTGACACATCACATCCAGGACACGGAGTTTATATCTGACACATCACATCCAGGACACGGAGTTTATATCTGACACATCACATCCAGGACACGGAGTTTATATCTGACACATCACATCCAGGACACGGAGTTTATATCTGACACATCACAAAACATGATACATTCCACATTATCCACTGACAAATTAGCTGTTTGTTACACTTGAAGACAAAATATGCCATGTACTATATCTTTTTTTATGATCCACCCAAAATATTCACGATGTCTTAAATATTCAAAAATTCTGCAATTTTGTTCTTCATCAAATGTAGCTAATTTGGCGGACGGGACACAGACGGTAGATCTCTGGGAGCGGTAAGCTTCAAAGGTTGCCACCCTCGGCAGATGTTCCTGACGTCTCCACTCGCCGTGGCATCAGCGACGTCACAGCGGGGGTCGCAGCCATTACCGTTGAGGTGTGACACTCCGCATCCCTGGCGCCTGACAACACACCAGATGTTCCCGGCTGTTGATTGTCTGGCCGTCTTGTGTGTCTTGACTAACAATGTGTAGTTAGTGTAATGCGCTGATTTTTTCGCGTGGCCTCTGGAGTGTCTTGATTGTGGTATTAGAGGGTGCAGCCTACAGTTGACTTTCCCATTGGTGGCCATGTGGTCATGTTAACGTTTTGCGTTAAGAAAACGTGACCACCAAAAATGCTAAAACTGTTTACCTACCGCTGTCATCATCCATTAACACGCTGGTCGAGTGTTGTCAAACTGACACATGTCTAGCTCTTGCAGAGTGCCTGTATGTGCGATACCCGTCAACGTTTACCAATATTTGCATGAATTACGGCGCGCACGTGTCTGGTGGCCAACAAAAATCATCCTAAATATCCTTGCACCTATAAAAATAACCTCAACATCCGGCACTTCCCTCTTACCAGCTTCCACCAGCAGACCTGGCTATGTCCCTGCTCAAATGGACTTATGTCAGATCACATGATTTTTTTCTCAAATTTCCTATATCCAAACTTACTACGGCCTACTGTAGCCCACCGGGAAGTCTAACTTGAAGCGTGACCTCTAAAGTAGGCCAGGTCAGGGATCCACACGGAACTGAAGGCAGCACACTATAATGCCATGTAATACCATGTGATACCAAGTGATACCATGTGATATAGCGAAATACCATAGTATACCATGTAATTCCATGGTATATTTTCATAAGGGTACGCCCGAATCCCCCTTTTCAAAACCCCGAGGGCGAGCCTGCCGTGTTATGTGTGCGACAATGTAGAGGTCTAGATGTCACAATGTAGAGGTCTAGATGTCACAATGTAGAGGTCTAGATGTCACAATGTAGAGGTCTAGATGTCACAATGTAGAGGTCTAGATGTTACAATGTAGAGGTCTAGATGTTACAATGTAGAGGTCTAGATGTTACAATGTAGAGGTCTAGATGTTACAATGTAGAGGTCTAGATGTTACAATGTAGAGGTCTAGATGTTACAATGTAGAGGTCTAGATGTTACAATGTAGAGGTCTAGATGTTACAATGTAGAGGTCTAGATGTTACAATGTAGAGGTCTAGATGTTACAATGTAGAGGTCTAGATGTTACAATGTAGAGGTCTAGATGTTACAATGTAGAGGTCTAGATGTTACAATGTAGAGGTCTAGATGTTACAATGTAGAGGTCTAGATGTTACAATGTAGAGGTCTAGATGTTACAATGTAGAGGTCTAGATGTTACAATGTAGAGGTCTAGATGTTACAATGTAGAGGTCTAGATGTTACAATGTAGAGGTCTAGATGTTACAATGTAGAGGTCTAGATGTTACAATGTAGAGGTCTAGATGTTACAATGTAGAGGTCTAGATGTTACAATGTAGAGGTCTAGATGTTACAATGTAGAGGTCTAGATGTTACAATGTAGAGGTCTAGATGTTACAATGTAGAGGTCTAGATGTTACAATGTAGAGGTCTAGATGTTACAATGTAGAGGTCTAGATGTTACAATGTAGAGGTCTAGATGTTACAATGTAGAGGTCTAGATGTTACAATGTAGAGGTCTAGATGTTACAATGTAGAGGTCTAGATGTTACAATGTAGAGGTCTAGATGTTACAATGTAGAGGTCTAGATGTTACAATGTAGAGGTCTAGATGTTACAATGTAGAGGTCTAGATGTTACAATGTAGAGGTCTAGATGTTACAATGTAGAGGTCTAGATGTTACAATGTAGAGGTCTAGATGTTACAATGTAGAGGTCTAGATGTTACAATGTAGAGGTCTAGATGTTACAATGTAGAGGTCTAGATGTTACAATGTAGAGGTCTAGATGTTACAATGTAGAGGTCTAGATGTTACAATGTAGAGGTCTAGATGTTACAATGTAGAGGTCTAGATGTTACAATGTAGAGGTCTAGATGTTACAATGTAGAGGTCTAGATGTTACAATGTAGAGGTCTAGATGTTACAATGTAGAGGTCTAGATGTCACGATGTAGAGGTGTAGAGGTCTAGATGTTACAATGTAGAGGTCTAGATGTTACAATGTAGAGGTCTAGATGTTACAATGTAGAGGTCTAGATATTACAATGTAGAGGTCTAGATGTTACAATGTAGAGGTCTAGATGTTACAATGTAGAGGTCTAGATGTTACAATGTAGAGGTCTAGATGTTACGATGTAGAGGTCTAGATGTTACAATGTAGAGGTGTAGAGGTCTAGATGTTTCAATGTAGAGGTCTAGATGTTACAATGTAGAGGTCTAGATGTTACGATGTAGAGGTCTAGATGTTACGATGTAGAGGTCTAGATGTTACGATGTAGAGGTCTAGATGTTACGATGTAGAGGTCTAGATGTTACGATGTAGAGGTCTAGATGTTACGATGTTACGATGCAGCGCAGTACAAAACTTAAATTAATTCATATTTGAACCGAGTCGGAAGCAACTGTTATTCGTGTGAGGCCCTGTTTTATTCAACGAATAATAATTTGTTTGCCAGGGTTTGGCGATGTATTTCCGGGAGAACCCCAATGATTACATTACTGCAAGAAACAGTGATGTTTGGAAATGTGAGCTGTATCTAAGTACACTATTAACAAATAATTTATGCTGCATATGTTTCCATGTAACTGCGATCGAACTACTAAAGAAGTCAACTCTGCAAAGCTTTCTGTATCATGATCACATAGTCTCCAGCGAAGTGACTCGAGATAAACGACATTCCCCCGGCATACACGCGTTCCTGCCGTCTGCTACAAGCCTTGCCGCCCGTGGACCCCAACGGACGCTTATCGCCGGCCAACTGTCATGCGTCGACTTCACAGCAGTCTCCTGTAGCGTCCCCAACGTGCGGCGGTATCCCGTGGAGCACAGAAGTCGCTCTGACAGCTGTGGCTAAGTATTACAGAACCAGTACCGCTTTCTTCCCCTTCAAAATGTCGTTTTTCTAATTTTGGTGCGTTTTTATCATACTGAGACAGTTAATACCAAACATTGAGAAATAGAGTCTGGATTGTATCGTAGCGACAACGCCGTGACTTGTTATCACGTGTGCATGACTGTCATCAAACATCTAGAATGCATGTATTGCAATAGTATTGATTAGCATATAAAGTGATGTTCGTTTAACTAGCAATCTCTCCAGCCATTCCCGAGTTCGACTACAAAAACGCCTCATCGATGCAGCGCGTCTGATCCACAAAGGGAGGTAGAGTGTCACCTATAGTTGAAGATGATTTACTTTACGACGAGATTGTGCTCGTTCCGACAAAATAGCGCACTTTCCGAAAAAAAACAGTGGTAGATTTTCCGACAAAGAGGGACATTTTCCGACAAGTTGGCGCACTTTCCGACAAGGCCGACATAAATAAACCAAGTACCTATCCTATATAATACATTTACTTGGAGATAGTACAATTAAAAAACTATTTGTGTAAATCGGGAAGAAATTCCATTCCATTCCATTCAACACCAGCGCTCTCAATATTCCAAGAGTTGAAATTACCGTCTTTTCGAGACAGTTTCGGCACACATTTTTTATACAGCAATCTCCCAGTTTCACTGGGAATAAAATTATCTTCGGAGATTTCCGATTTCTTTCTCACTTTGAACCTAAAATGTGAAACGGAATTGAATAATCAGGACGGCCACCTGGCGGACGCGGCGGACATTTGAACCGGAACCGGCAGTCATATCTATTTAATATTGGCTTTTTATGTGTTTTGGCTTTAAAAAGGTGCGTTTTTACATAGCGCGTTATCCAGTCCTTGGGTCTGTTCAAAGCGCTTTACACTTCACCCCCTGGCAGACCTTACACTTCACCCCCTGGCAGACCTTACACTTCACCCTCTGGCAGACCTTACACTTCACCCCTGGCAGACCTCTACACTTCACCCCTTGGCAGACCTTTACACTTCACCCCCTGGCAGACCTTTTCACTTCACCCCTGGCAGACCTTTACACTTCACCCCCTTGCAGACCTTACACTTCACCCCCTGGCAGACCTTACACTTCACCCCCTGGCAGACCTTACACTTCATCCCTGGCAGACCTCTACACTTCACCCCTTGGCAGACCTTTACACTTCACCCCCTGGCAGACCTTTACACTTCACCCCCTGGCAGACCTTTACACTTCACCCCCTGGCAGACCTTACACTTCACCCCCGACAGACCTGTTCACTTCACCGCCATTTCGACTTCTCTGGCATTCAGCCACACTGCAATTACTACGCGAAGACTATTCGTTCAGAA
Organism: Lamellibrachia luymesi; assembly: GCA_009193005.1. NCBI lineage: Eukaryota > Metazoa > Annelida > Polychaeta > Sabellida > Siboglinidae > Lamellibrachia > Lamellibrachia luymesi. Next base: position 16,247 of record SDWI01001526.1, on the reverse strand, counting down.
ATCAATGTATGTCTGTAGCCAGGCGTGTAAGGCGTCGACTGTACACTGCCTTGTAAGGCGTCGACTCTGCCTTGTACGCCTGACGACACGGAGCACGTAAGCTACGTGGCTGGCCGTCAGTCGGGTGTCATCTAGGCGGGGCGCTGTGTGTGAGGGGGGAGGCGGCGGTGTCACGAACGACAACTCGCTCTCATATAATATGTGTGTATGCACGTACACACATACACACATACATACATGCGTCCAGTGTGCTGTAACCTTGGATCTACCCCATGGCGACACCTAGCGAGTTAGTGGTGGTCCGCGGGAGATGCACAATGGGAACGTTTAGATTATGCTGATATTCCTCCCACAATGCATCTTTCTGCTAACAGCTTGCGCAGTTTCCGTTAATATAAATTTCTCCCGAAATGCAACACGGACCAGGTTCTGGGTATTTTATATTCTAGGTGAGACCTCCATTTTGGAGCGTGCGCAACATTTACACGATTCCGCCGATAACGACACTTGTTAGCGTTATATTCCGCTAACTATGAATCGGGGCTATATATCTAGTCTAGTGTAAATGGTTCTAAGAGTCCACCAGTGACTTAACTATAAATACAACATACGCATTATTATTAAAGGTTCACATATTTTATTAAGTTTTCTACGAATTGTCCATTGTTTTTATTTCCTAAATTTGACGTTGCGGATTTAATCGTCCGTGGTTTGCTTTCTTGGCAAATTCCTCCAGTGTTCGTTTCACGGACGTTTTGGTGACTCGGCTTCCTCCGCAAATCGAACAAAACACAGAACACATACATAGAACAGACACGTAAGACGAACAGACAAGCAACACTTCGTCCCGTCCACCACAATCACCACAGTCTGGATAGACAACAGGCCCGCAATCGGCCGCACGCCCGTACACCCGTACAGGTCGCACGGCCGATCGCCTGTCTCTCACCGGAGATTACCACGGTCCCCCGGGGCAACCTCCTCGTCACAAAATTCAAATACAGAGTTACCTTTGAATAGGTTTTACTGTATACACAAAATCGAACCTTAGGACCAACGCGTCGTGGTAGGGCTCGGACGAAGATTGAGACGCACAACCACAGCGGAGACGGAGGAAGCGCCGGCTTGAAGTGTCGGAGGCGATGTTAGCGCGACTTGTTACGGCGACAACGACGGATCGAGACTGAGCGATCTTGACGTGTCGGCAAACAGAGACGGCGGCATCAAAGTTACCGGTTACGGCGGCAGCGACTTTTTCGGTTACGGCGGCAGTGACTTTCTCCGTTACGGCGGCAGCGATTTGTTGTGTTACGGCGGCAGCGACTTTCCCGGTTACGGCGGCAGCGACTTTCCCGGTTACGGCAGCAGCGACTTTCCAGGTTACTGCGGCAGCGACTTTCTATGTTACGGCCGGAACGACTTTCTATGTTACGGCCGGAACGACTTTCTCGGTTATGGCGCAGCGACTTTCCCGGTTAAGGCGGCAGCGACTTTCCCGGTTACGGCGGCAGCGATTTGTTGTGTTACTGCGGCAGTGACTTTCTCCGTTACGGCGGCAGCGATTTGTTGTGTTACTGCGGCAGCGACTTTCCCGGTTACGGCGGCAGCGACTTTCCAGGTTACTGCGGCAGCGACTTTCTATGTTACGGCCGGAACGACTTTCTCGGTTATGGCGGTAGCGACTTTCTCGGTTATGGCGGCAGCGACGTACCTGGAGACAAACGAGTCTGCTATATTGACAGCGACAGTTACGGGTGCCAGAAAGCAATAACACAATGAACGAATCAAATAAGGCAGCAGCGACCGTTAATATAGAACCGAAGACGCCGGCAGCAACTTACCACGTACGGAAGAACAGCGTTGCGGTATCAGCGTTGTAGAGCGTTGTAGACCAAGATGTTTCGATGTAGTCCAAGTTCAAGACGGCAACAGGGCCAGGGGTCCTGGAACCGGCAGACAACAGATTTGGAACATATCGACGTCTAATTGTTAGCTCCCAACTGTTGCCTCTAACGTTTTACGTGGGTTTTTATAGCGTGTGGCAGGGGCATCAACCTCCCATATCCCACCTATTTCGGGGCCAACTTCCCATCTCCCATCTGTTTTGGGGTTCAACATCCCACCTCTCACCAGTTTTGAGAGTTCACTTCCCACCTTCCACCAATCTCTCATCCCACCTATTTACGAGGCCAACCTCCCACCTCCAACCAACTTTAGGACCAACCTCCTGCCACGCGACCCTCATTTGATTGGCTAACAAAACGCCCCCTGTCTTATCGACCAATCAGGTTTAAACGTTCCTAGAACTTTCTGGAAGTAAAGCCTGTCTTGTAGACCAATGAGAACATTCGTTTCAAACACGGTTGACGAAACCTAACCACTTACAAGAGATATGCCCTAGTTCGTCAGAATGTAGTCGGGCTTCGCGTTCTACGACTATGACGTACTGGATTAATCAAGATGGCGAGCGCGCGAAACAATTTGGAGCTGCCACAATAACGTTATATAGAACATCATTTGCTGCGTCGGTGCGGAGTATGGAAATACAATTTTTGCTTTCACTGTAATCTTAACAACTGTAATCCAATTTGAAGTACAAACAATAATTTTTAGTAAGTCACGATATATTGATAATTAAATGCCTTGTTTTATCTTTTTCAATAAATGTGTAAATCTTATTAAAATAATATTCGGCCATTCCTCCTGCGGTTGATGATGCATATTACGGTGAACGAAAAAAGAAAAGAAATATTAGCTCACAATAACGGAACAGTTTAGACTATTGCTGCTTGTATGTAACCTTCTTGGTAAGTAGATTATTTTGTTTAAGCGCCAGTCGTTCTTCCAACAACCGTGTACTCATACAACTACCTACTGTTCGCAAACAGCTTTGTCAGAACACCGGAACTACGAAAACTGGCAGCGAAAAACCTATATCTGGTGATTACGAAATTGTTGTTACGAGATTATGATTTGATCGCCTCGGGGACTTCTTACAGTGGCGACAACGTGCGTGGCCAATGCACTGGCCATGGCCGGAGCTAGCATTCCAGTGCTGGCCTCCCATACATTCCAGTGGCTGCCTCGCATACATTCCAGTGGCTGCTCGCATACATTCCAGTGGCTGCCTCGTATACATTCCAGTGGCTGCCTCGCATACATTCCAGTTGCTGCCTCGCATACATTCCAGTGGCTGCCTCGTATACATTCCAGTGGTTGCCTCGCATACATTCCAGTGGCTGCCTCGTATACATTCCAGTGGCTGCCTCGCATACATTCCAGCAGGAATTTGTGCGAGGTAAAACGATTTATAAATTGGCACGTGGGATAAGTCATAAACAGGTGTACAATGATGTTAACACACTAATGGACTCACGTAGGGGAAGGCGGGGCATGTCCGTACACGTAGGGGAAGGCGGGGCATGTCCGTACACGTAGGGGAAGGCGGGGCATGTCCGTACACGTAGGGGAAGGCGGGGCATGTCCGTACACGTAGGGAAGGCGGGGCATGTCCGTACACGTAGGGGAAGGCGGGGCATGTCCGTACACGTAAGGTATAATGTGTCATAACTAATAAACTGTTTATGCCAGAAGGGTAACATTTCGCCTTGTCAATTTCTATATTTAGTAGTCTGTAACTACCAATTATCAAGTTTCAACTCCACTAAGAAAAACGTACATGTTATCAATATAAATGTATCACTGGTGTGTCGATATGCCACGAAGAAAATCGAAAGGACACAGAAGAAAAGATTATTAATATACGCTTCAAGAAACACGAACACTTTCATGTTATAATTTTACCGTCTTTAAACATCCCACTTAAAAATCCCACCTCCCACCTAATCTAATCACCTCCCACCGACATCCTACCATTTTGGTGGGTGGGGTGGGGGGGGTGGGGGGGCAACTCAATACATTTCCAGTGTACCAACCTTGAGGCAAATTGCACGTTTTACAGTATGTTTACAGGTGTGTTTACAGGTGTGTTTACAGGTGTGTTTTCTGTGTACATAGCACGTTAACGTACACAACACATTTAGGGTATCAAATCACAATTATTGGGTAATTAAAGGTATGTATTTTGATACCTCAAAACGCGTTTTTGCTGTGAAAGGTAGACACGTTGTGTAAATTAACTTACTGGACTGGTGCATATCCGCATTCGCTTTTGTGAATCTGCCCCAAACGACCGGCGGAGGAATATTGACAATGTTCCCGCACACGAGGTGTTTGGCGACAACGTTTATTTGTGCAACGACAACACTAATGACAAACATTCGAACATTGCATAAACACACAGATATGTATATATATATTATTGAGAGTGTGAGTTACCTATCAATATTTGTATAAAATTACATGGTATTCTGCAAAAACAACTTCACTTCACTTATGCCCATCGCCCCTCTTGGGGCATAGGCCGTCGACAACAGATCGCCAGAGTCCCCTGTCCTGGGCCATCCTGTCTAACTGGTTCCAGGTGTAGCCCATCTTCCTGGTGTCTGCCTGGAGGTTGGAAGAAGATCCCACTTTTGAAGGCTCTTGATTTTAAGGATTAAACTAAAAGTTACAAATCATTTCGCTGTCTCGTTGTGCCCAGGGGAGACGGGCAGCCGTGAGGATGCTGGACGCAACCAGGCGGGAAGTGAGGGAGGATCTGCTCCGACTGGGTGTGTGCGAGGGAGACAGGGAGGAGTCGGAGATTACTGAGGCTGCCGTCCCAGTGGCCCACAAGGTAAGGAGACACATCCCTTACTGTTATATCACTACTAGACCTGGTGAAGTAAGCAGTAATGCTGTCGCTGACTCTACAGCGGTATATGGTCAGATTTCCTCATGCTGACAATGTCTCATGATAATTTTGTTTTCTCTTGATGTTGATGACATGTCTGGTTAAGGATGCCGTGGAATACTCTTGTGCGTTCCTGGACAAGGAAGAGGACAGTGCAGAGGTTGAAAGGAAAGATGTGGCGGAACAGCAGAGAGAGGTTGCTGAAGGTACAAATGAAGAAGGCGAAACAGAACAAAGTGAGGCAGCCAAGGTAGTCGATATGCCATCTTGTGAGTCACCGACAGTGACATCTGGTGGCAACCTGAGTGCTGGCGCTCAACAGGACAAATCGTCAGCTGATGCACACTACTTCTATCAAGGTAATTGGTTTGTCTCAAAGTTGCCAACATAGGTGGTGTGAAAATGTTGATATTTAATGGTTCTGTTGCAGTCCTGACATTTTCAGTCTCTAAAAATGTCCTTGACATACCAGAACATTTTTTTTAGAAAATAAAAAGGCAGACATAGTTATTTTATGTAACTTAATTAATTAATCTAATCTATAAATCAAAGTGTGTGACTGGTTGTTTGTTTGTCTGCTGTGTTGTGTCTTGTGTTGTGTTGTATTACTTACTTACTTACTTATGCCCATCGCCCCTCTTGGGGCATAGGCCGTCGACAACAGATCGCCAGAGTCCCCTGTCCTGGGCCATCCTCTCTAACTGGTTCCAGGTGTAGCCCATCTTTCTGGTGTCTGCCTGGAGGTCCCGTCGCCACGTGTTTCTTGGTCGTCCTCTTCTCCGTTTGCCTTGAGGATTCCATGTCAGCGCTTGCCTGGTGGTGCTTGTTACTGGTTTTCGGAGCGAGTGACCAATCCAGGCCCATCTTCTTCTTCTGATTTCCTCTTCGACAGGTCGTTGTTGTGTCTTTTCCCACAATTCACTGTTGCTGATGGTGTCTGGCCAGTGGATCTGGAGGATTCTTCTCAGGCAGTTGTTGACAAAGGTCTGCACTTTGTTGATGGTGGTGTTGGTTATCCTCCATGTCTCTGCTCCATACAACAAGACCATCTTCACGTTGGAGTTGAACAACCGGATCTTTGTGCGTGATGACAGTACCCTGGAGCTCCAGATGTTCTTCAGTTGCAGGAATGCCACTCTTGCCTTGCCTATCCTTGCTCTGACGTCTGCGTCTGTGCCGCCCCGCTTGTTGATGACACTGCCGAGGTATGTGAAGGTCTCTACCTCCTCCAGTGCATTCCCCTCCAGTGTGACTGGGTCAATGCTGGCTGCATTCATCCTGAGGACCTTGGTATTTCCTTTGTGGATGTTCAGGCCCACTTGTAAGGAGACAGCTGCCAGTTATGTCGTCTTGTCCTGCATCTGTTGATGGCAGTGCCAAGTCATCGGCGAAGTCCAGGTCTTCAAGTTGCGTCCATAGTGTCCACTGGATCCCACTTGTCCTCTGTACTGTGGTCATCTTCATTATCCAGTCGCTGGCCAGGAGGAAGAGGAATGGGGACAGCAGGCAGCCTTGTCTTACTCCAGTCTTTACCTCGAAGCGACAGGTGAACTGTCCTCCAAGGATTACCCTACAGCCTGTTCCGTCATAGCTGTTCTTGATTAGGTTGACCAGTTTAGTGGGTACCCCATAGTGTCGTAGCAGTTTCCAGAGGAGAAGTTCACGTAGAGGGAAGAGTTCCATTCTAAGGATTGTTCTACTATGATGCGCAATGTTGCGATCTGGTCTAAACATGATCTGTTCTGGCGGAATCCGGCTTGCTGGTCTCTAAGCATTGGGTGATATTTGCGTTGGCTGGAGAAATTATTAGAGCAATGGTGAAAACATTGTGTTAGATGTTTTCTTGTGCTGGTAATGTACAGTAGCCTAAAAGTAAGATAAGTAGATGTTTAAAATGAAAATGCAGTTTATGCTCACGTATTTGGATTGACACTTGCTTCCGGAATGTATATTAATTAATTAATTAATATGTCGTCGTTCTATTGTAGATGTTAGACGAATGGCAGTCGGAAACTGAAAGTGGTGGGACATGGTTGCTGCAACTGACGTCTGAACACGTATTGTACACGCAAGGTAAGATATACACGTGGACATCTATCGACTAACACACTGTCTAATAACTTCAGTATACAGTTCGACGTGGTTCTTTAAAAATTGCACTAATAGTTGGCCGTGTTGTTTTGTCTTGAAAGCAATCATAGTTTGTCCAGTATTTCTACTGTGATAAATAAACTGTACTGTACTGTTTGTATCATCTATTACGCTTGCAAAGATTGACGTATATTCCTTGTCTCTTCAGGGAGCGACTATGGATGTGACGACACGACCACAGAAGTCAGCCTGACACAGCCCCTCTAAACAAGAAATCCCTTTCACAGAGAACGAACTGATCCGATTCACTGAAACTGGTTACTGACTGCTCTGCCTGTGAGCCGGAGCGAGTGTGTGAACCGTTGTGGCGTCAACAGGCCTATGAAAGACGACTATGCGTGTGTGCTTTGTGCAGACAGTGCTGAATGAGTGGCGAGGCGTGTAGATGTTCTAAGGTGATGTGAGGAGAGAGGCCATGGCTTGAAAGCCGTCGCCCAACCTTTGCGTCACGGTCCATGGTGCGTTAACGTGTCTTCGTGCTCGACTTTGAGATGAACGTCGACGACATGTCGATACTGAAACTTGCACGTTGTGCAGCCAGTATAAGGCGACAACAACTGGCACGCATGCACGAGAGCGCCCACGCCAGAGACTGGGAGAGCTTCCAGACTACACGCTTGCTGTTCCTCCGACGATCGGCGCCGTTGATTGCAACGCTTCGCAACAACTGACTATCGAAGACTGGTCGTTGTCTGTAGTGCGGACAATGTAGATCACATATACAGATAACAGTCGGCGGACGAACCCGTGTCGTAGTCATCTAAGTTACATGTGCATGGGTCTCAATATCTTCCGTTTTTATGACATTATTCGCAAATTACGTTGTAGCGCAACAGAAAACGTACTGGAGCGCAGGCAGCTAAATACGTTATTTGCATGTCAACAAGTTACGTTGCATGACAGCAACTAGCAGGTGTTTACGTTATAAAATTATTATATGTTTTAAAGATTTTTATTGACGAAAAATCAACATGTAGCGGTTTTGTCCAATTGGTATGACTTCCATGGAATAACTCGTCCACAGTTATTAACAGTGGCATTATTCCATATGTGTTTGTTTATTTGTTAACGATCCAGATGGAGTTGCAATTTCATAAATTTCATAAATGTTAACGGTTGGTATGTCGGTAACAGTTGGTATATCAGTAGCAGTTGGTATATCGGTGGTTTTGCTACAGGTAATGGGTTACGCAGGTACTCCACCTGGTGATGTGGTCGGTAAACTATTGGTTGGACGCACAGTTCTAGTGTATTCGCCAGCACGTTGCCTTGTTATTTAAAATGTTTTAATACTTGACACGCAAGACACTACCTCCACTGTAGGCTATGCAGCTAACGACTTACCAGTGTGCCCCGTCCGCTGGGTGGCGCAATTGTACCGAGAATCACGAAGGATTGTGGGTGCACTAAGTGTTTTTATTGCGGTACATTTGGTGAAGGGTGTGAATCTCTTTGTACATATAAATTATAGGCCAGAATGACATGTAGTATTTATCGTGAGAAAACCAATTTATTACTGGAGTCACCAATACAATATCGAAACGTACGGTACGTTATGATGAACGTAGGTCTACCACCTGTACACTAATGCCGATGCAGCGTTTGTTACTAGATTTAACAAGATTTAACAAGATTGCCATCCCAAACAACAAGTTCCAGATGGCAAGTGGACAAGGAAGCCATTGGCTTATCGAGAGTCCAACAATTTTCTCATCTATGTGTAGCCTGCCCTTATCAAATATATGTCAATTCTATTTTTAAACATATTTACACTACTAGCATTAACACAATCATTTGGCAGTTTGTTCCATTCATTTATCACCCTCTGTGAGAAAGAGCACTTTCTCATGTCCAACCTACACTGCTCCTTAACTAATGCTGCTTTGTGTCCTCTGGTTCTACTGACTTCTTTAAGTTTGAAGAACATATTCCTATCAACATCCTCATAACCGTTCATTATTTTAAACACTTCTATTTGGTCTTCTCTTAGTCTCCTGGTCTCTAGTGTTGTCAAACCACATTGTAATAAGCGACTTTCGTAACTAAGGTAACTCTCAATTCTGGAATAATTTTAGTTGCACTTCGTTGTATTCTATCTAGCTTGTCTGTGTCCTTTTTACGATACGGCCTCCATGCTTGAACACAATATTCCAAATGTGGTCTAAATATTGCTTTGTACAGGGGTACAATTAGCTATTTCTGCTTATACGTGATAGTTCTTCTAATTAGCCCTAGAATTTGATTTCCTTTCGAAGCAGCAATCCCACATTGCTCTGAAACTTTCATGTCAGCACTAAATATTACTCCTAAGTATTTTTCTTGTGTGGTTCTACCTAGTACAGCACCCCCATTTTATATTCTTCGTCCACGTTTCCATGTCCTATGTTTATACATTTACACTTCCCAAAATTGAATAACATTTGCCATTTTTCTGACCATTTAACTTAATTTATTTAGATCATCCGGTAAAAATTGTTTATCTCTCTTCCAGGACTGTAGTCTCTGTATCTTTTGTCGGCGTTTCTGTAGCAATCTGCAAAAACAACATTTTAGTTTAAATTTCTTACCGACGCAAAGGAGTTTAATTCGCGTGTTCAAATACTCGATGTATGAGTTAAATGCTATCGTAGTTTTGTAATAAAATACTACGTGGTTTTATCAATAATGAGATGTGCTGACATACATAGCCATCCCTACTGACATTGAACGGATTCTGACAGATAAATAATAAATTATTGACAGTTATCCGCGGACAAGAAAACCAAAACAAGCGGATAGAATGTAAGCCTTGAGAGTAGAGTCGCTCCTAATGACACGAGAAGGCGCTATCCACTAACACAGGTGTGGTGTGGGCAACACTTGGAGAAGGCACTATCCATTAACACAGGCGTGGTGTGGGCAACACTTGGAGAAGGCGCTATCCACTAACACAGGCGTGGCGTGGGCAACATTTGGTGAAGGCGCTATCCACTAACACAGGCGTGGTGTGGGCAACACTTGGAGAAGGCGCTATCCACTAACACAGGCGTGGTGTGGGCAACACTTGGAGAAGGCGCTATCCACTAACACAGGCGTGGTGTGGGCAGCACTTGGAGAAGGCGCTATCCACTAACACAGGCGTGGTGTAGGCAACACTTGGAGAAGGCGCTATCCACTAACATAGGTGTGGTGTGGGCAACACTTGGAGAAGACGCTATCCACTAACATAGGTGTGGTGTGGGCAACACTTGGAGAAGGCGCATTCCACTAACACAGGCGCGGTGTGGGCAACACTTGGAGAAGGCGCTATCCACTAACACAGGCGTGGTGTAGGCAACACTTGGAGAAGGCGCTATCCACTAACACAGGCGTAGTGTGGGCAACACTTGGAGAAGGCGCTATCCACTAACACAGGCGTGGTGTGGGCAACACTTGGAGAAGGCGCTATCCACTAACACAGGTGTGGTGTGGGCAACACTTGGAGAAGGCGCTATCCACTAACACAGGTGTGGTGTGGGCAACATATGGTAAAAGGTACTGACTCAGTTGGTTACTATTTGTATAACGTAAATGCGAAAAAGAAGTGTGAGTACCAACAACGAAGAAGACGCGTGAGTACCAACAAAGAAGAAGACGCGTGAGTACCAACAATGAAGAAGAAGCGTGAGTACCAACAACGAAGAAGAAGCGTGAGTACCAACAACGAAGAAGACGCGTGAGTACCAACAACGAAGAAGAAGCGTGAGTACCAACAACTAAGAAGAAGCGTGAGTACCAACAAAGAAAAAGAAGCGTGAGTACCAATAACGAAGAAGACGCGTGAGTACCAACAACGAAGAAGACGCATGAGTACCAACAATGAAGAAGAAGCGTGAGTACCAACAACGAAGAAGACGCGTGAGTACCAACAACTAAGAAGACGTGTGAGTACCAACAACGAAAAAGACGCGTGAGTACCAACAACTAAGAAGACGCGTGAGTACCAACAACGAAAAAGACGCGTGAGTACCAACAACGAACAAGAAGGGTGAGTACCAACAATGAAGAAGAAGCGTGAGTACCAACAACGAAGAAGACGCGTGAGTACCAACAACGAAGAAGAAGCGTGAGTACCAACAACGAACAAGAAGCGTGAGTACCAACAACGAACAAGAAGGGTGGCTGTGTGTCATGCGGCGAGCCGGGCTTGAACTGTAGACGTCGGGAGGTTTGGGTGCAGTGTCAGTTGTAGGGGAGACCGGGGCTAGTTGTATACAGGGGCACGTTGTTACAGAGGCGTTTTACGAAAACATATCACACATATAGAGATACCATCGACAGTAGTTGGTTGGAAGCTTCCAGCAAATAAACTGTCCAAACACCGGGAGATTGGCGTATGAACGCTTTATTTCACAGTGAAGCCTAGTGTACTGGTCTATAACCAGCACTGTAAATGCTTGCGTGAATATGTTTAAAAACAAAATTGACAAATATCTCAGAAGGGCGTGTTACACATATTAGCACAATTGTTGGACTCTCGAAAAGCCAATGGTTTCCTTGTCCACTTGCCATCTGGGTGTTTTTGCCTGGGACGGCAATATTGTTAAATATTTATGGCACAGCCCTATTTGAGCAAGTAATAAATATTGCAAGATTAATTGACAGGAAGGTGTTCGTGCGTGTTCAGGTGTGCGTACGTGTGTGCATCATTCAATCAAGTAGAGGTCGCATTACAGATATATTGTCATTCACTATTTCATATTCCATTAAAAAAAATTATTCTAAAACAGCACAGGTAACTAAAAAATGAAAAGCTTGACATATGAATCTGTGGGCACGTACATTGTTATGTTCACTGTGTACGAGATGTAAATCTGTGGGCACCTACATTGTTATGTACACTGTGTACGATATCTAAATCTGTGGGCACCTACATTGTACTTCACTGTGTACCGCGACTGGGAAACTTCACATATCTACTTAGCCATAATATGGAATATCAATGGTATAGTACATTTTATTAATACAAATAATAAATTTTATGTATACGTTGACATAAATAATGCATCTAACATACTTTTTACAAGAGGGACTTTAATTGAAAATTGTTACAACTAGCCCCGCTCTGCCCTACAATGACTGCACGTCAGGAGTGATTGGTTTCATCTGCTAGTCCGAGAGTGACTAAGTGATGCATCAATTATTTATTCCCGGTTTGCATAAAATAAAACAAAATGTGTTTTTTTATATCTAGCAATAGTTTCATTTCAGTATTCGTATTCCAAACAATGGAGAAAGGTTGTTACAGTTATGGGGCAAGACGCTTCCTCTGGACAATATATTAAATTAACGATAACATTATTGTTAGTGTAGTCAATCGTCACTAATATTTTGATATTGCATGCTACAAAACTACATCACAAAATAATAACTTAACGAATAACTATTACATTTCCCCTGTAGGGTGGCCCCTTGCCATACCATACCCCACGAAAAGCCGACTGAACACTTTCTGTATATTATGATGATGGTGGTAGCTCCTTGTGGAGCCGTAAAACATGTCCTGTTTCTGTGAAAAGAACCACCGTGCTCCCAGATTCTAAAATCTATCCCATTTTAACCACCGCAGTTGGTCTCTCAACAGCGTTCGTCTCCGCTTTCGCATCGAATGAAGTACGCATGCGTGAGACATGTTTACGTCATTTCCGATTATGAAGTACGCATGCGTGTGACATGTTTACGTCATTCCGATTATGAAACGCCCATGCGTGATACATTTAACCTCTAAACGTGTTCTTCTCCCTGTCATGTTTTCGCATCGAATGAAATACGCATGCGTGAGCCATGTTTACGTCATTTCCGATTATGAAACGCCCATGCGTGATACATTTAACCTCTAAACGTGTTCTTCTCCCTGTCATGTTTTCGCATCGAATGAAATACGCATGCGTGAGCCATGTTTACGTCATTTCCGATTATGAAACGCCCATGCGTGATACATTTAACCTCTAAACGTGTTCTTCTCCCTGTCATGTTTTCGCATCGAATGAAATACGCATGCGTGAGCCATGTTTACGTCATTTCCGATTATGAAACGCCCATGCGTGATACATTTAACCTCTAAACGTGTTCTTCTCCCTGTCATGTTTTCGCATCGAATGAAATACGCATGCGTGAGCCATGTTTACGTCATTTCCGATTATGAAACGCCCATGCGTGATACATTTAACCTCTAAACGTGTTCTTCTCCCTGTCATGTTTTCGCATCGAATGAAATACGCATGCGTGAGCCATGTTTACGTCATTTCCGATTATGAAACGCCCATGCGTGATACATTTAACCTCTAAACGTGTTCTTCTCCCTGTCATGTTTTCGCATCGAATGAAATACGCATGCGTGAGACATGTTTACGTAATTCCGATTATGAAACGCCCATGCGTGATACATTTAACCTCTAAACGTGTTCTTCTCCCTGTCATGTTTTCGCATCGAATGAAATACGCATGCGTGAGCCATGTTTACGTCATTTCCGATTATGAAACGCCCATGCGTGATACATTTAACCTCTAAACGTGTTCTTCTCCCTGTCATGTTTTCGCATCGAATGAAATACGCATGCGTGAGACATGTTTACGTCATTCCGATTATGAAACGCCCATGCGTGATACATTTAACCTCTAAACGTGTTCTTCTCCCTGTCATGTTTTCGCATCGAATGAAATACGCATGCGTGAGACATGTTTACGTCATTCCGATTATGAAACGCCCATGCGTGATACATTTAACCTCTAAACGTGTTCTTCTCCCTGTCATGTTTTCGCATCGAATGAAATACGCATGCGTGTGACATGCCTACGTCATTCCAATTATGACGTACGCATGCGTGTGACTTGCCTACGTCATTCCAACTATGACGTACGCATGAGTGCACCGCAGCGGTTTACACAAGCATCAAAATATTCGTAAATACTAAATAAATGAATGATGCATGTTCATTGTATGTTTGTATAAAATAAAACATAATGCATTTTTTATTTAGCAATACCTTCGTTAATTTAAATATTCGTATTTCATAAAATAGAGAAAGACTGTTAAGGCCTACTCTTAGGGTCTACTTTTGTGGAGCTAGAAGCCCGGGGACGTCTTGCCCCATAATAGTAGGCCCTAACAACAGGCCCTAACAGTAGGTCTTAACAATAGGCCATAGCAGTAGGCCCTAACAATAGGCCCAAACAATATGCCCGAACAATAGGACCTAACATAGGAGGGGACGTCTTGTTTCAGACCTAGGGTAAGACGCCTTCTCTAGACAGAGTATATTTAATTAATGATAACATAAGTTGGTGTCGTAAATCGTCACCAACGTTTTGATATTACATACTATAAACACACAACATCGTATGACGGCACCACGAAATAACAAGTCTATGAATAAAAATGTTCATTAACGGGGGCTCCTTGTCCCACCTCGCGTATAGCGAATTTTCGGAAATAATGAACAATTCTCTCGGTCCAATGGCCAAAATCCATTGAAATATCATCGGATAAACGAATCGACGACGTTAAATAAAAAATGCAGGTCTGGACCCATATTTTGATCTCATGATCACCCTTATTGTGTATCTTCGATTCAACAATGTGGAAAACTGGCTAATAGCAGTATGATTGTCAAATAACCCCGAGGGAGAAAACACTGTCAGCGGAATGTTCTAACATCGTTTCGCTTTCCCAAAAGGTGCATGACCGCATACGTCACAAAATACCCGTGGAATTCCCCAGAAACTGGTGCATGCATAGTGAGGTCAGTGCTCCGACACAGTAAACAAACATTAGATTAGATGTGACGTAAATAAAAAAATTATAACGAGGTGTCATAATCCAGCATAATCTAACAACGTGACGCAAAGTGATAATTGAACAATATAGTGAATATTCATTAGTATTTACAATATAATGAATATGAAAAGTCTATGTGAGAAATTAGGATATGTTCCATTATGTCGAGATCAGATATTGTTTTAACTTGTATTTAAATTGGTTTTCTGTTGTAGAATTGCGTATGTGTTCTGGTATAGAATTCCAGAATGAGGGCCCAGAGTATTTAATTGGAAATGTCCGTGTGTTAAGCTGTTATTTAAAAAGCTAGACCTAATTTAAGCTAAGCCTAATGCATTTTTCTGACAAGATATATTTAGTATTTATCTGACAGGATATGAGTTGTATTGATATTTATTGTGGTATTTTTATGCTGATATTCATTACCTGTAATGTTAACTTATAGCCAAAATATTCATATTCCTGAACTATTTTTGGCAGTTGTGTATGTCCAATTGGGCAACTGTATCCTCACAGAGGACTGATATACAGGTTATTATTATTATCATTTCCAGAAAAAAATGATCAACCTTTTATGCAATTTAACAACCTAAGACGAGAAAACACAACTGTCAAAATACTGTTACTTTAAAGAATGAATAAACATAATCATGTAATTCCACATTTAGGGCCTTGTGCAAGATGACCGACCATTTATGTACAGAGAATTTTCCAAACTAGGACGGTACACAGGTATAAATATATCAATTAAGAATTTAGTATAATGTTTGTTTATAGGTATGTGGCTTCATGAGTCGGGCGTGCTTGGAGCAACACCAGATGCTGTGGTCCTGGAACCTCCACATACACTACCAGTGCACTGCCAGACAACCACAGCCATGACCATGGAACCTTCATACACTACCAGTGCACTGCCAGACAACCACAGCCATGACCAAGGAACCTTTTTGATCTCGTTAAGCCTGTAAAAGTGTGCGGATGTAAACGAGATTTGCATGTGAGATTAAGAAATAGTTCTTATTTAATTGTAAATAGTTCTTATTTAATTGTAGCTCTGTAATAACATAACATTTGATAGTGACAATGTTTGGTGTTATTTGACCAATTGTAGATAATGGAAAAATACATTTTGTATGAATTGGAAATATGCAATATGTTAAATGAACATTGTTCTGCTACACTGTAATGACTGGGCGTGTGTCTGCTAGCGCATATTAGTACCAGCAATTTTTAAGTGTCCTAGCACTCGCGGACATATTTACCTTGTATAATCGCTCACCCGGAAGCGATTTTTTTAAACTACTGGCTGGAAATCGGCAGATACTTTTCTTGATGGTGGCGACCTTTAAATATTAATATATTCCCATAGAAATAAGGTAGAGTCAAACTGTTTACATTTCTGGACTTCTGAAAAAGTTACCTTTACAACGACACTACACATGTGGGGTAAAAAAAAGCTTCTGACATGCCTAATATCACGATAACAATTATATTACGAGGCCATTA
>SDWI01001525.1:93708-104689 GCA_009193005.1 Lamellibrachia luymesi | reverse complement strand
AGATTCTTCTGTTGATCTTCAACGTGCATCACAACATGTTATTTCATAACAAGTGTTAGTTGAGAAATGATGATCCGTCGTTACACACAGTAACTGTCTAGAGTTTCTTTTTTATCTTCAACGTATATCCCAAGAATGATTTCATAATGAACGTATGTTGAGAAATGATGTTACATGACGCTACACACAACACATGTATAAAATTTCTTGTGTTGATTTGATTTTCAACGACGCTACACACAGTAGTGTCTATAATAATTGTGTTCTGTTCGTCTTCATTGCCTGGATCTTGTTTTGGTAAGATCCTATTTTCTTCGGAGGGATTTCCTTCCTATGATGAATGTTGTTTTCGACTTATAGTCTTTAAATTGGATGATGATTTGTCGCGTATGGTTCTTGTTTGTCAGCGAGTTACGCGGCCCTATACGATGTTGTCTGTTGATGTTGTCTAGTGTAATATGACCTTGGAGATTCATATATCCAAGTTTGTTATGATCTTTTCAAGATCTTCTCCATTTTTGTTTTCTTCCATCCCAATTATTCTAATTGAAGTTCTACGGCTACGCTGCCCCAGGTTATCCACTTGGGCCTCTAGTTGTGTGACTTTTTGTTCAAGTTGCTTGATCTTTGTTTTTGTGTTTGACAATGCCTTTTCCTGTCTGTTCAATCGTGCAGTGCTCTTTTCAGTCACAATGGCAGCAATTCGTTCCGCTAGATGGGCAATAACATTGTCATCTTTCATTGCTTCCTTGATCTGATGTAATAGGTCGTCACTGCCACTGCCACCACTAGTGGCCGAGGCCGTTCCCGGTTTGTCCATTGTATAGGTAATTGGTGTCGATAGACATAAACTGAAACACGGTCCAATGCAAATTTGTAATTCATCAATGCACCCAGTAGGCGATACCAGGTTATGTTAGTTAATGTGGAGACTTTCCTCCATATATACCTGTCAATATCCACACTCTTCTCTCCAAGACCCCTGCTTCTCAACGTACCTTTGACCTCACCCCTTGGAAAAGACGGCCACCTGCCTGAGGCAATGCAATCCACACCTTCCTCCCTCGTGTTAATCATTCGTCATGCTTGACCGACCCGGCAGTGCACGGTAAAGTCGGTCCAGGTGGTGGCTACCCAGCCATGACATTGTGCTCCCTTGATTGCCGAGCAGAACAAAGATACGCCTCAACAATTCTGATCGAGCGCAGTAACAAGCCAAACGTTAAGCCTCATAGTCCAGTATAAATTGACGATCTCCATGCCATTTTGGTTAGAAAGCCAATATTTTGTGTTTAAATGACCGGATGGGTGCCCAAAGTTCCCACATTTAAATGCAACCAAATTCAATCCTGGGAACCTTGATACTTACTTCAATCTTTGATTTGGGGTGTTTTGGTCCAATTGTGTGGCTCCGATTTCTGTTTGCGTGTGCTCATCATGAAACTATATTTGTGACTGTTTCATTTATTGTGTTCTTTGTCTACTATGATATACATAATATTGCAATATGCTAAAAATTATTCACACATTTCAATTAGTGTAACTTGTCTTTAATTATCGCTTGATAAACCCTGCCCCACCATGTAAAGTCTTAAGTGCCCATTTTGTCAAATAAATATATAATAAAACAACATAGTAACCCATTAACCATATTGCATCGGGTTGTTTGTTACTATGAAACCCACTGACATTACTCCTGGTTATTCCGAGCTACTTGCCATCTCTCTGTGGTTGCAATTGTTGATTTCGTGTCCAAAACAGCACCCCACCATGTAAGGTCGCGAGTGCTTATTTTGTCTGATAAAGGCAAGGTACGCATATTGTATAACATAAAATTCGATAAATGAATGGAACAAATTGTCTACGGATTGTGTAACTGATAGCAGCGTGAATTTGTTTAAAAATAAGGTTGACACTTATCACAAGAGGACGGGTTACAGGTAAATGAATATTGTTGGACTGTCGATAAGCCAATGGCTTCATTGTCAACTTGTCATCTGGGCCTTTGGCTTGGATGGCAAATCTGGTTAAATCTTGTTATATCTTGTTAAATGGATGACCCGAGAGGTCCAACACGTAACCACGCAGTTATGTCATATTTCAAAGCTCATCTCACTCGGAGGAAGTAAGTTCCTGTCTCTCGGGCAGAATTTTCAAAAAGTCCACAAAAAACAGTTCCCATTGCTGGACGTGTTCCTTGGAAGTTTCTAGCGGATAGAAAGCACTGCAATTCATTCTTGTGATCAGTGGTCTTTAATCTCTGTTGTTTGGGGCACCATGACTGGCACAATAGAAATTTGACTCCTGCTGTTCACTTTCATCATGTGCGTCATGATCACCCTCAACATCATTATCATCATCGGTGTATTCGTGTTGAAATAATCATCCTTCTTGGATTATTCTTGCTTTTATTTAAACTTTTGTACAGGGGTCTTACACAGTGCTGGCATATTCTAACGGTGGCCAAACAAGGACTTTATATGCTATTTCCAGTGCTATTTAGGTCTAATTTGAAGATTGTGTGGTAGAAGGTTTAGTATACAGTTAGCTTTATTTGTGGCTTGGCTGACATGTTAGTTCCATTTATGGTCAGATGACAACAATATAACAAGATGGAGTCCCGTCCCCGGGGTTTATAAAATGGAGTTAGGGAAAATGTTCGATGTTCTATTTGTTTAGACCGTTCTGTACAACATTAAGTTCATAAATATATAAATAGCCTTGTTAGACTGCATTGTTGCACAACGTGCATATAGTGGAACATTGGACAGGCTTGCAAATGTGCCAAGTTAGAAATAATGGGGTTAAAATGAGGTGGAAGCCACAAGTAATTGTCCAGTGACTTACAAACACGTGCATCATGATCAAGACAGCGACATGCTCAATTATACGCCAACAGCAAGTGGTAAAAATTCAGCTATAATGTTTTCTGACTACTTATCTCGAATAACTGTAACAGAACTGTCGTTAGCTGAATTTGCATGTCACATGTTCGCCATAAGTTTCGTGCAATGCCGTTCATCACTAAGAATGCTTATGTTTTGTATGCGGTGTACCCTATATATATAAGAACAATGATAGCTTAACAGGACATGATATAATGATGCCCTACAAAATATAACCCTCTAGATAATATGTGGCGTACAGTACGACTCCACCACCCTATGTGTGATGCCCTACAATAAGATAATATGAGTAACTAGGAAGTTGAAACATGATCTTGGTTCTGAAATCGCATTGGTGTCGAAATCAACATTACGTCATTCTACTTAATTACAAATATATAATAAAATTTGCATTCAGATTAGGCGAGTTACATTGAAAAAAAAATGGACTTCCACCAACTATTATTTGTTATACACGGATACCTTCGTTATATATCCTTCTGCTCAGAACAATATTGACATTTTAAGGAGATATAGTTATATAATTATTAAATCGATCAAAAGTCTTTGTTATGGGCGCTATTATCAGAGCATATAAACGAACGAAGGTTTTACTCGATTCGAATGCATGATTGTTGAATATAATTCATATATTGATGATGATGAGTACATTGATATTATTCCATATACTGATTCGATAGCACAGACAAGATTTAACAATTGCCATCCCAAACAACAAGTTCCAGATGGCAAGTGGACAGGGAAGCCATTGGTTTATCGAGAGTCCAACAATTTTCTTATCTATGTGTAGCCCGCCCTTATCAAATATCTGTCAATTCTATTTTTAAACACATTCACACTACTAGCATTAACACAATCATTTGGCAGCTTGTTCCATTAATTTATCACCCTCTGTGAGAAAGAGTACTTCCTCATGTCCAACCTACACTGCTCCTTAACTGATGCTGCTTTGTGTCCTCTGGTTCTACTGCCTTCTTTAAATTTGAAGAACATATTCCTATCAACATCCTCATAACTATTCACTATTTTAAACACTTCTATTTGGTCTCCTCTTAGTCTCCTGGTCTCTAGTGTTGTCAAACCACAAGGTAATAAGCGACTTTCGTAACTAAGGTCTCTCAATTCTGGAATCATTTTAGTTGCTCTTCATTGTATTCTTTCTAGTTTGTCTATGTCCTTTTTACGATACGGCCTCCATGCTTGAATACAATATTCCAAATGTGGACTAACTATTGCATTGTACAGGGGTACAACGAGCTGTTTCTCCTTATACATGATATTTCTCCTAAATAGCCCTAGAATTTGATTCCCTTTCGAAGCAGCAATCCCACATTGCTCTGAAACATTCGTGTCAGTACTAAGTATTACTTCTAAGTCCTTTTCTTGTGTGGTTCTACCTAATACAGCATTCCCCATTTTATATTCTTCGTCCAGGTTTTTCCCACTCTAGCAAGGCTGAGGATAGCCTGGGTCAAGCTGCCTTTTTGCCTGACTGACTGAATGAATGAGATCAGTCGACCACCAGGGGCGAGCTCGCCAAAATTATCATCAGTAAATGGACGACCTTGACCGTTCCGTTCGTTGGAATAGAACAACCTCTCATAACGAATTGAACCTATCTTAAATATAGAACACTCAGTGGAGGTCAGAAGGAAGATTCAGACAGCACACAGACAGATGTGAGTAAAGTTCATGTTTTACTACATCATGTGACTACATTATAATGCTCTCCGACATTGAATCATAGGGGTACGGGAAATTAAAGAGAATTTTGTGTTAGGGCAATTCCAGCGTAACTGACGACGCATTTGGAGGACTAAATTGACATAAAAATTACTTAGAAATGAACTTCACACATATGCGAATATAGCAAAATACCAAAATGCTTTCGAAATTATACATTTTCTCTTGTTGCAATTGTCAAATGAAAAAAATATCAATGGATTTAAATAACGAAAACAATTAAGAAAAGAACGTAACTGACGTCACACAATTTCTCACCCACATTTTAGGATTTAGGATCAATTCCATGTTGTAGTGAAATATAACGATATTCTTCAGAATTTTTTTTTAAAAATAAAGAGACATTGTACTTCTAGACAACATGTTAAACGCAAGATAATTTATTAAAATGTTTATGTTATTCATCGAACATTGTCGTAACTGACGTGGCATGTGCAAATGTATTTATTAGGATGCCTGTACAGGAAAAGAAACTCCTGCCGTATTTCATCGAGAATTGATATCTGGAACTCAAAACATCACTCAAGTATGTCAGGCCTATACAACATGTAGACTTGGTGAACGTCATCAGCTTTCTGCCATGAGAAATATAGTGTTCCTTCCATTGATGTTTGATGCAAACATTTCATGGTGTGGGATTCACACAGGCTACTACTCGTAAGACGCTTTTGTTAAAACACGAATCTGGAGTTTGACTTCTTAACAATAAGTTCGGTACCCAAAAGTGATGTCCGACAGGTTACACATAAAAACGCATCATAATTAGCAAACACTAATAATGTTTCGAAGCACATGTTTTGTTGCATTGAAGCAAATTATTAAAAACCTTTTCTATATATACAAACTTAGCGAAGCAAATGAGCATTTAACACCGTTCTGCCATAGTTATATACTCATGCATACGCGTTCTTGTCTGCCAAGTATTGTGACTTGTGTGACTAACGCGGCGCCGATCCCATTTTAAATAAGAATTACTGAGACCTCGACAGGTGATATTACCCTCTTGTGTGGGTTTTTTATCCTTAACCACCCATGGAGTCCAAGTACAAGGGATGTAGGCGCACAACTCTTTGTCTCATTGGAGAGACACATACAACAACGATCGTTAATAACAATTGTGTGTGTTGTTAGTATTGATGTAGCGAAAGTTATGTGCCGTGCAATGAGATTCAAAATACCAGGTATTAATTGTATCGTGTGCTTCGACATTGAAGACCACGGCAAACAACAGAGAGCTATGCACGCCACGCACCCGTTTTGTAGTACGGCTGAACGCTTTTTAACAAATGTTTACCGACTAGGTTGTCCGATAACCTGTTGCGTCGTTACAAGATAGCGTGGGAAACTAATGGGTGACTAAGCTTGGCCCTTCCCCCCGCGAGATCCTAGATACCAGATAGATAGACTAGATACCTAGATAGCCCCTGAACCAAGTACGTTATTTGTGCTAATAATAATTTAATATTACGATGAGGTAGCCTAGCAACAAAATCACCACTAACAAGCCAACCCATAAACGGGAACCACTTGACGGGTGACGTAGCGGGGCTCAATAGTGCAATGATTTGAACATTGACAGCTCAGTCGAGAGGTCCGGGGTTCGAATCTTTTTGCAGCCGTTTTGAAGCTTAGGCAGTTTCACTCCCATGTTGTCTCATTTCACTCAACAGCGTAAGTGAGTGCCTAAATTAAGCTATCGAGTGATGTTAAACCTATTGTTCAACCACAGATAGTGCTAGAACATTGACGAGTCCTATATGGATTAATACTATGTTCAATGCTATGTTCTATGTATGTGAAATGTTTCAGGGTTCTATATGTATTAGTTAATGAGATATTGAACTCCAAATCGACACGGTGTATAGTAGCCTAAATTCAGCAGCCCGTAACTCAATGTGGTCATGGAGATAACACTCCAACATTTGATTATATGTATACAATGTCTTCATAGTGCATCATATTTGAATTCCCCATGCAAACGGCTTGTGTTGAAAAGGATATTTCGGATGGAGTTCGATGGACGCAATTTGTGTTTTTAGCTGATCAACAAAATGCAGCACAATATTACTTCGTATAGCTGATTTTTCTACCTGTTCCATCTGTAGTAAGACAATTATGTAGATATTGTTGTCAAATGCAAAACAACCTTCTGGATACATAGTCCTTTATTATATGTAGGCTTACCTGGTAACCTGTACACATAAAAAAAACTAACACGTAAAGATAGACACAGGTGCATAATGACGAAAAAGACAAGTACCAATACGTTACACTGGAAGTACTATTATATACTAAGTATATTGTACACTCTGCTAAGGCAGTGTGGTGACATACATGCACACAACAGTTATGCCATTATAGAATCAATGATATGTGGTAAATATAGCGTTAATCTTTTTTATGTTGTCCTCTGAATACTGTCACCCAATTCCTGCTGTAGAGGGTGCTGGAATGACACGTTCTTTCTCGTAACCTGTGCACAAAATAAGACCACCATGTTCAACGCATTTGTCCGATGGCTAGTTTCAATAGTGCCAATGAAACCACCCGGAACGTCACCGAAAACCCTTACTCAATAACAGAGGTCAAACAATGCGACAGCGACTTGGTGATACAAACCTTAAAAAACATATCCCGACCTAACCGAGCTGGACTGTGCAATGCACAATGCACAATTCGCGAAATGTTCTGTTGAAAGAGGTTACCCTACCTTGTCAGGGCCACCAGCCTGCAGTCGACATATGTGACAGCCGCGCTAGCACTTTGGCCTCTAATCTTCGTTGACATCGCTCCGTCAAGTGTGACGACAGGGAATTAACAGACAGGTAAAATCCAGTACAGTGAGCCTCATAGTCCAGTATACATTGACGATGACCAGGCCATTTTGCTTAAAAAGCCATTTTTTAAAATGACTGGGTGGGTGCCCAGAGTTCCCACATTAATTGCAACCAAATTCAACCTTGGGAACCTTGATACTTACTTCAATCTTTGATTTGGGGTGTTTTGGTCCAATTGTATGACTCCGATTTGTGCTTGCATGTGCTGATCAAAGAACAATATTTGTGACTGTTTCATTTATTGGGTAATACTTTAACTACGATATACATAATATTGCACTATATTAAAAATGAATCACACAGTTTAATTTCTGTCGCTTGTCATTAATTATCGCTTGATAAACACTGCCCCACCTTGTAAAGTCTTAAGTACCCATTTTTTCAAATAAATATATAATAAGACAACATAGTTACCCATTAACCATATTGCATTGGATTGATTGTTACTGTGACACCCACTGACATTACTCCTGGTCATTCCGAGCTATTTGCCATCGTTTCGTTTCCAAAACAGCACCCCACCATGTAAGGTCGCCAGTGCTTATTTTGTCTGATAAAGGCAGTGTATGCATATTGTATAATATAACATTCCATAAATGAATGGAACAAATTGTCTATGGATTGTGTAACTGCTAGCAGCGTGAATATGTTTAAAAGCAAGGTTGACACATATCTCAGGAGGGCGGGTTACACATAGATGAACATTGTTGGACTCTCGATAAGACAATGACTTCTTTTTCCACGTGTCATCTGTGCCTTTGGTTTCGATGGCAAATCTTATTAAGTCTTGCTAAATCTTGTTAAATCTGGTAAAATGGATCACGTAAACACGCAGTGACGTCATATTTCAAAGCTCACCTGACTCGGAGGAAGTAAGTTCCTGTCTCTCTCTAGCGGATACATGCAATTCATGTGATCAGTGGTCTGTAATCACTGCTGCCTTTGGGCACCATGACTGGCACAATAGATATTTGACTCCTGCTGTTCACTTTCATCCTGTGCGTCATGATCACCCTCAACATCATTATCATCATCGGTGTATTCGTGTTGAAATAATCATCCTTCTTGGGTTATTCTTGCTACACGTCTGACGCCAATGACGTAGTGTTGTGGTAGATTCTTTGTATTCTTGCTACACGTCTGACGCCAATGACGTAGTGTTGTGGTAGATTCTTTGTATTCTTGCTACACGTCTGACGCCAATGAAGTAGTGTTGCGGAAGACTCTTTGTATTCTTGCTACACGTCTGACGCCAATGAAGTAGTGTTGCGGAAGACTCTTTGTACCATCTCTAACTTTTGATTTAACTATTTTGTACAGGGGTCTTACACAGTGCTGGCATATTCTAAATGTGGTCAAACAAGGACTTCATTTCCTGTGCTGCTTAGGTCTAATTTGAAGATTATGTCGTAGAAGGTTTAGTATACAGTTAGCTTTATTTGTGGTTTGGTTGACATGTTGGTTCCATTTATGCTCAGATGACAACGTGTCGCTTAGGAACTTCGACGACTACATGCGATCCAAAGTTTGTTTGTGAAGTTTGTAGTCGAAAGAAATTTGAGATTTTGATGATGTAACTGACATGTCTTCATATTTTTAAATAATGAATTCCGTGAGCCATGTATTCTCCCAACAACTGATCTATCAATGTCTTCCTGTAGTTTTCTGCAATAATTTGTGTTGTTTATTCCCAGCTGAAGGATACAGTAATCTGCTACCAATCTAACAGTGGTATTGTTGATGTACTAGGGAAGGTCATTTATGTAAACCAGGAAAAGAACTGGGCCCAGAACAGTGTCCTGAGGTGGCGCAACATGCTGATGAGATGAAATTTATCTCTCCGTCATCTAAGTCGTTTTCTCCGGCTTTAGATACATATGATGACAACTGGTCATACTGTTTGATGGCTAACTTATTGGAGAACCTCTGTGGTGCCTAAACGTTTGGTAAACCCCGAACGCTCTCTTTATATTGACCAATTTATTGAGTCGCTTTGCTGGCCGTTCAGCTCGAACGATCGCGGCACACCCGCCTGACATGGCTGCAAAGCCTGTTACGTCAGATATCAACGCAAGGTAGGCACCACGCTACCAAACACACAATCAACACGTTAGACAATCTCACTATACTGATATCGTTTTGCAGAGATGTCGTGACTGGAAACATTAAACGTATACATTACCTGAAAAAATGGGAAAACCCAAAAGTAGAACTGCATCGTCAAATGACGACCAAAGCGATATGGACATGATGGCCTTAAAACTCGTTGAATTACTGACGGAAGAATATGTGCTTACAAAACTGAAACGCGCACTTTACCCCCAGGAAATATCAGACAAAATTTACGGTTTAAACAACCAGATAATCAACCTGACAGGCCTGCTAAAAAAAGAGGAACGCATCGCTGTACAAGAAAACAAAATGCAGAAAATGGAAGAAAAAATTGATCATCAAGAACAGTATTCCCGAAGACCAAACATGCGTATTCACGGTGTTCATAAACATGATAACAAAGACACAACTTTCCTACATAATCATAACTTAACCGATCTTACCCATGCTACTGTTCTGAAACATGCACGGAGCCGACAATCTCCATCTTCTATGTGATAGGGAGTTCATTCCAGATAGAGCACGATATTTAAGAGTGGACAGCTTAAAATTAATTCGATAAGAAACTGGAAGCCAGTGTAACGGTTGAAGTAGTGGTAGTGACAGTGAAAACCGAGGCGCCCTGAGAACCACGAACGAACTGAGAACGTGCCAGACAATTTTGTACTCGTTGGAATTTAGCCAAGTCTCTTTTAGCAATGCTATTTAGTAGTGAATTACAATAGTCAATGCGGCTACTAATTAACGCCGTTGATATTGTTTTAGCAGTAGATATAGATATGTGACGCCGAATTCGACGGATATCACGAATATGATAGAAACAGGATTTACATACTTGAGAAATATACTGGCGAAAGTTGAAGTCACTGTCAAAGACAACACCAAGACTACGAACAGTATCTGATGGGAATGTATCACTGCCAAGCAGTTTAACTGGAAAATGGTTGATGACTCTATTTCGTTGTTGTTTAGTGCCAATAATAATAAGATCTGTTTTATCTGGATTAAGCTTTAGCTTACTTGAATACACCCAAAACAAGATGTCAGTAAGACAATCACTTAAAGTTGAAACAGAGTCTTGTGCATTTTATTGTGAAAGTGATATGTAAACCTGTGTGTCATCAGCATACAGGTGATGATTGAGATTATTATTAGTAATGACTTGGCTGAGCGAGGTAGTATATAAATATTCTATGAATCACAAAAAGCAAGAAAAGACCAGCAAAGGTGGAAACAGATTGTGCGATTATCGTTAGATGTGCCCCCAACAGACGGTTACGCGATAGGTGAAGGTGAAATTGATGGTATAATTTTGGTGCAGCAGTGATTTGATTTTGGAGCAGAGATTTGGTAGAAAAGCGTGGAATATCGATTATATATATA
>SDWI01001525.1:34322-61201 GCA_009193005.1 Lamellibrachia luymesi | reverse complement strand
TAAGTCTGCCACAAATTGTGCACAGCCTGGTATTAAGCTGATGTGTATGATCAATTAGTAAACAATACCAGATAAGATTTAACATTATTGATATTTTCATATTTCACATAATTATATGTATATAGTGCTAGCTAGAGTATTTACAATGATATACACAAAAGTGGGGCATGCAAGATTCTTGTTCGCTCCCTCGGTACATCACGGATCGACTACGGGAACGCAGTACTGTATGGCATCTCCGACCGCCTCTTGCACCGTCTTGAGATGGTACAGCGGTCGGCGGCCAGAGTTGTTCTGTGGATTAGGCGGGGCGACCGGTGAAGCATGACAGCAGTGCTGCAACAACTCCACTGGTTGCCGGTCAAGTATCGCATTGAATACAAACTACTCGTCATTGTGTTTTGCGCCCTTCATGACCGGACGCCGGCGTACCTCGCTTCGCTCATCACGCCGTACGTTCCGCGCCACTTTTGTATGAACATTGATAGTTTTAGCTTATCTTGGCTTAGTACATTTTTTGTTTAATGAAGTTTAAGCCTTATACATATACGTTTAATTTTATTACGCACATTTTAGGCCATTTAGTCATTATAAACACCCTTGAACAGAGTTGTACTCTGGATATGAGTGTAAAAATAAAGTGCATTATTATTATTATTATTTATAATTGCCTAATAAGCCCGAAACGGACGTGTAAAATATGTTTTCTTACCGAATTGTCAAAACATTAGCAACTTATGTACAGGACTTAGATAACTTACTTAAGAGTCATGAACATATATGCAAAACTTATAATTGCTTCCTCAACTGATTTAATCAAATCCGTTTAAATGGTGTCCACATGTGTAATATGTGAATAGTTTATGTAATATCCGCATATTCGATTTAAAAAATAGTGAATATCCAAATGGTAAACACTGTGTGGGTCAATGCTGATCATGGGCGTGACCTCTATCCTCTCGCCGATCACAAAGTTACGAAATTGCACCAAGGAAGAACATCGTGATTTGTCAGCAATTCTATTTTCACTTCAGTTAATGCTTGAACAAGCATTAACTGACAAGTACATATCGGATTCACTGAGGTAAACAACCTTTCAGTGTTATATGACCGGCGTGAATGGCGTGACCGGCGTGAACGGCGTGAATGTTGTAGTCGCATACTACATTTACACGACCGTATGAATGGAAAACTAAAAACAAACTGTTGATAAACATATTATCGCTCGTCGTGTACCGAATTGGCGTAAACAGTCAGAAAAAGTCAGTGGGGTCGGTCACGCTCGAACACTCGCCTGAATGAGTATCTCCACGGAAACATGGATATCCCGATTTGGGTGTTTTCAGACATGTGCGTAACGGAAAGATAATGGTCGCGTCGGCCGAACCATACGAAGGCGAGCCACGCGGAAGAAATCGTTCGGGGGTGGAGGGGGACATGCGGCCCCACTCATAGCTGTGCTGTGCCTCCACGTCTGCCTACTGCTGGCGTCGTTGTTGTTGGTGGGTGGCTTTGAGCCAAACCCTGGAACGTCACACCATCAACGAATGCCACGGCACCGAACAATAACGTTAGGCTCACTTGTGTGCATTGCAACAAGACAACTGACGACCATCGATCAATTATATGTTTAGTGTGTAACTGTAAAATACACCTGGCATGTTTGAAGAAGGCACGATACCTTGAAGGACAAGGATGGCGCACCCATGACCCGCCACCATACCTGGGACAATTTAACTCACAGTCGTTTCTGTTTCGATGTCTGTGTTGACAAGCAACCCGACACACAACACGACAACATCACAGCTACTATACGCTCCATGGAGCACACATTTTACATATTAACGACTACCATAGTTGGCTCAATCCCAGACTCCGATACATGTGACCTCCCTACTCCAACACTGCCGAAATAACAGCAAAAGCCCGTCCAACGAAACCTGCTAACGAAGCTCCCAACCCATAACACATACATCGTGTATTTCGAGTCCCGAAACAGCAAGCAAACGAACGACCTCCACTTACGAAAATCACCATGGCCCACATAGGACATATATGAGTTCCGTACAATGCTCTACAATACTGATGAAACAATTTGTTCATGACGATGGTTTGAAGTGAACCAAACTCAGACATACATCTATTTACACTACAGATGTATAATTTTATCACATGTAGAAACATCTGTACCATTTATTTCAACATACAGATCAGCATTTGTCTTGTTGTGAACCAATAGTTTGCTTTTTGACCCATTAAATATTTCTCACACACCTCAATAATTTTTCGCAATCCAGAACTAGTAGGACATAGTAATATAATATCATCTGCATATCCTGCAGCTCCGCAGAAATGTTGCCCAATATAACAGCCAATACCAAGGTCTTTTAATTCATCCAACAGCCCATCCATGTATACTCCAAATAGACGTGGAGACATAACACCTCCTTGGCGAACCTCATTCTTAATACTGAATTAGTTTGATATTACGTCATTCCATCTAACTCGTAATTTCTGGTGTGTGTACATGTGAAGTCTTACAACTAATTAAGCATTTAGCTAAAGTCAATACAAGTTTAACAACAATTTGTTTGCTCTCAGTCGATTAAATAACTAATCGTTTTTTGTCAAAAGGGAATTGTCTTTTCAACACCACGAGCTGTGCTATGGCATGTTATTAGTTATGACTAAGCCTGGCTTGTTTTTTTATTTATGCGGCGCTTTACGTCGGCGCTTAGCAAGCAGAAACACATACGTTGTCTGATGCGTACGGGTCTTGTTATTGAATTGGCAGGCGGACGTTTTGACTGCAGACAGGCGTCGGAAACCAAGTTTATCGCAGCATTTTGAAGGCACATACACACTCTCTTGACCAATGACACCGGGTAGGCGTAGCTAAAACAGTCGCCCATGCCCTACCGGGGCTTGTGGCAATTTAGCGGACGGGACACATTGGAGGTGCAGAGGGGCTGCTGGTCGGGCGAAATGAGGGGAAGAATGGTTGCGAATCTTTGTGGATGTAAAAGCTCGCAAATAGTTGCATTTTACGCTGGCATTTGGTAGAATACCGTGCCTAAGGCAAACACAGGCCTGAACGCCGGGTGTAATGGACTGGTAGTCGTTGTTCATTTGCCCAAATCACCATCACATAAACAACAATCCTTTGTCGTAACCACAAACATAAATTGTATATCTTGTGTTGTACCATTTGTTATTTTATGTTGATACTAACCCTAAATGACCCACTGATATTTTTGCAATCGATCATTTAACAACCGTATAAAACATTTACTATGTATATGGCACTATGGCATTGAAGTTTGCAACTGATAACTGGGCTAGTTACAGTTGTCGGCGAGTAGAAAGATGCCTTGTCATCGGTGGTGAAAAATCATCAAATGATTGATTATTATGTTGATATTAACGGAGTACAGGATTTAAAGTAATTTCCACAACACATACCACTTCATGCATATATAAGGTGTATTTTGACGATAGTAGTACAGTTGGCGATCTTTTCTTAAATGTGTAAATCCTATTCAAGACGTTGCTGTCCAAATAGTTTTTTTTTATATATTTATTTCTCCAACTACTCTACCAATCACTGGCACTTTCCAAAGACATCAGTGGTGTCCCTCTCTCATCTTTATCGTGG
The DNA here is from genome assembly GCA_009193005.1 of Lamellibrachia luymesi. NCBI lineage: Eukaryota > Metazoa > Annelida > Polychaeta > Sabellida > Siboglinidae > Lamellibrachia > Lamellibrachia luymesi. The sequence goes on along the minus strand of SDWI01001525.1, from coordinate 57,546 downwards.
CTTCCCTCTGCCTCTTTGCATTGCCAGCATCCCCTCATGTATCGACTTTAACTGATATTCACCCAAACAAAGTAGAGGCGATTGTGGTGGCCGCTCGCTGTATCAACATCTGCACTGGGTCGTGTATTCAGTAGCGTGTCTTCGTCATAAGTGTACTTGAGTCTACTCGTTAAACAAATCACACTTCACTGTGACCCAACCAACACCTTTGTCATAAACACAATCAAAACGTTTAGTGCCCTGGCTTCGTAACTTGCCTGGATGACTTGCCATCGTGTTCTGAATAGCTAAATCAAGTTTTGCCTTGTAATGCCCTCCTTTCTGCTTCGAAATAATTTATTAGTCTGGTTGACTGTGTAAGGTTGTTCCAGTACTGAAAGATTGTGTGAAGGTATTTTCCTTATGTCTAGACTGCTGGGTTTATTCCACGATATCTCATTGCGACCCCGCCTGCCATTAGTGCTAGTTGTCATGCTCTACCATTAGTGCTAGTTGTCATGCTCTACCATTAGTGCTAGTTGTCATGCTCTACTATTAGTGCTAGTTGTCATGCTCTACCATGTTGTGTTCTATCGAATTCTAACCACGCGCGTTTACCATATAAGGGAAATTTGGCTTGAACAAAATTAATACAATTATAATTAAGTCACTCTCTTTGAAATTACATTAATCTAACACATTTAAAAAATAATATGCAAAGGTTCGATACATTCATTTATTGTTCACTCGTTCTGGGTAAATCTGTGTCCCCTTGTTCATAGCAATTCTACTAAATTTGAAGTGAGATACAGACGCAATATACAAAAAATAAAGCATTACTTGCAAACACCGAGATACATAATTTAAAAACAAAGTGAATCTAATTAAGGTATTTTCAGTTACAAACATTCACATTGTCTCGTTCTATTTGTGTGCATAGTAGTCATTAAGAAAGAAGCGCTTAAAGGGAATAAAAACAAGACACAAGCTAAAATGCTTTACACATTTACTTAATAGGATGGGGATATATATATATCTAGGTAACCATTACGTGCACCCACACAAAGATGCTAAATGTCTCAAGATGATCACGATAAGTGAAAATGGATGCAACAGTAGTACAAATCCAATTTAATTTGGTTAACGGTTAAATATTTGTATATTTTAATATGTATTTTAGGACAACAAACCTCATGTAGTTACAGAACGTGACACCCCGATATCGGGGTGCGCACACGAGTTGGGCCAACGTTTGTAATGTAATGTACTTTGACCAGTCAAATAGAGTCTAGGAATGTGCGCTAAGCAAGTCGCAAAACCACGGAAAGGGAAATCGTTGCTAATCGTGCAATCGACGACATTCAATAATAGCTTAGCACTGTACGTTTAGCTTGATAAGGGCAGGCTATACTATGACAACAGTGTTGGACTACCGATAAGCTAATGACTTCCTTGTCCACTTTCCAACTGGAGTTTTTAGCTTTGGGTGTTAAATCTCTTGTTAAACCTCATTGCATCTTAAAACAAAAGATGTTGCCCTATTTATGAAATTCAATAGTCTAACTATATGCATGTATCGACGGCTCGCGTCTCGTTTGAAACAAGCCGTGTCCCTAATGCACTGAACGACGTACCGCATTAATCAAAACAATGTCGTACATTGATATATCCAACTGTTATTGCGCTATTTGACAGAAACTCAGCAACCCTTGAATTATCTTAAGAAAATTACGTTTCCAATAATATAACGTAGATAGCTATTATTCGGTAACTTGGAAACCGTCTTATTTGGTCGGAAATAATGCAGCTAATTGTGGTTTGACAATAAAATGGCGTCGCCCCTTATTGAAAATGGCAAAATGTTGGCAGAAGCAGCCGTGTTAAAACACACGGGTGAATAAACACGACAACGTACTGTTGATAGAGTGCGGTTGGACGTCTTTTCTATTTTTGTTCGTTTTTGTTCGCGACGTCCGACAACATGTTGCGGCTGGGAACAAAAACTACATTGCGCGGCGAGGCGAGAGTATTGTGTGTAATTGTAAGCCACATAGACACTTACTGCAGCATTGCGTGCGTGGCAACATACGTATATTTCACAGTGGTGTTTGGTGCACAAGGGTGAACGGGGAACTACTGTTTTCAAAGCTGTTGGTTGCTATTCTGCGCCTTATCTGGCGGTGCTACGGTAAATTATGTTCAAACACAACCGTGTTGTTTGACATTTGTGATCTAGGTTCCTTGGATGAACCAGGATGGTCGAACCTGGGAAGAATCCTTCGGCTGCTTCTGTAAATGCATTGAATCTGCCTAAAACATATTTAGAAAAGGAAATAATCAATATCGATTTACATAGTGAATATCTTCTTAAATGATGGCATGCGTGTAATAAAATGCTATCATATGGTTCTCTACATATTGTTTTGTTTTTGAGTTTCGGGACTTTCCGACTTTGTGCACTGTAAGTTTGTTTGTCGAAGTCAGTAGACACCNATATATATATATATATATACATATATATATATATATATATATATATATATATATATATATATATATATATATATAAACTCGGAACCTCGGTATTATGGTCATCCTTGGGACTGGGTGAAAGTGACCATAATAGCGATGTGACCTTAATAGTGAGTATGCGCACTGAAGCATCATGGGACTTGGAGAAATGTTATGTCTAATGTGGTGGTTGCATTACAGATGTGTGTATTTACATTCTACTGGAATTTCATAACCTTTATTAAGTACATAAATAAAATTAATGCACATCACAAACACACACATAAATTCCCGATGTTGTTTTTTGTAAGCCGTAACTTTGCGTAACACCATAAGGCATTTAGCGTGCTCGATTGCGGCGCAATTATTTATACATCAGACCAACCGATGTTTGCTAGTTGGCTTTGTTACATATCAATAAGTATTAACGTTGGCATGATACATTATTTGCTGACATGACAACTCGCAAACTATTTGCTGTTCAGGTCAAACACGAGTTATCCACCAGAGGCGCCACGGTTCAATTTGGGGAGTATATATTGAATAATCACACGTGCTACGTATCAGAGGATTATTGCATTTTCTTCCCCTTCACGACTTTTCGCTGTCGCTTCCATTTCGTTTTGGTTCGCCAAAATTTATTTAGCAACATTTTGCCACATGTAAGGCCTGCTATTCCTACAACAGGACACCTAGTAATACACAGTGTTCTATTGTTTTATATATATATATATATATATATATATATATATATTTACACAAANCTTTCGTTATATACATATGGGAATGAATGGAACGTCCCAGTCTCGCAGCGCCCCCTGTCACAAATTACGTCACATCGAAGCTTGCCGATAATCGCAGGAAAAATATGCATAATCGAGGTAGGCCGGCAGAATTGGCATTGTTTGGAATTATTAATTAATTGAATTCTAATTAAATTGTCGATGTAGTGGCAATGGAAATAATCTGCAAGATGTAATATGATTTCAAGCAATCGTTTTTTTTATTCGCTTTAATGTAGTCAATCTGTATATTTATGGAAACATGGCCATCTATCGGAGAGCTATGCAATATTTTCTTTTTTTATGTATCCACCGTGATAGTGTAGCAATACGACACGTTGAGTTCATGTCCCCGCAAGACTGGGCCCTCTAATCGGGGGAGCAGGTTAAAAGAGTGATATTAATACTGCAATTTATGAAAATATTTGGGAATAGAACAAATGTTATATATATATATTTATATATATATATATAAATATATATATATAACATTTGTTCTATTCCCAAATATTTTCATAAATTGCAGTATTAATATCACTCTTTTAACCTGCTCCCCCGATTGGAGGGCCCAGTCTTGCGGGGACATGAACTCAACGTGTCGTATTGCTACACTATCACGGTGGATACATAAAAAAAGAAAATATTGCATAGCTCTCCGATAGATGGCCATGTTTCCATAAATATACAGATTGACTACATTAAAGCGAATAAAAAAAACGATTGCTTGAAATCATATTACATCTTGCAGATTATTTCCATTGCCACTACATCGACAATTTAATTAGAATTCAATTAATTAATAATTCCAAACAATGCCAATTCTGCCGGCCTACCTCGATTATGCATATTTTTCCTGCGATTATCGGCAAGCTTCGATGTGACGTAATTTGTGACAGGGGGCGCTGCGAGACTGGGACGTTCCATTCATTCCCATATGTATATAACGAAAGCGGTTGTTCCGAGGCGAGCTTCAGAATGGTTTACTGTGCGACATACGGTTGTGATGCAAACAGTAGTAAACATAGAGTAACATGTAGTTCGTTCAAGTGCCTTACTCTGCCAAATATTGAAAATAATACATAATAATCTGCTGCCGAATACAGTTTATATGTACGCAGTTGTTTGTCACATATTCAGATAACGTAATTTTTCCGAGATGGTTTATGCATTCTGGATGAAATTTGCAAGGAAGTAAGGAAATCAGTAAGGACGTGGTGAGAGTGGAGAGATGGCAAAGAGGGATAATTGTTGCATGAATGATGGTTAAAAAGCAACTTGTGCGCATTATGTCTATGTATGGGCCTCAAACAGGAAGGGCGGAAACAGAGAAAAAGGCATTCAGGAAGTGCTGGAGAGAATGGTGGGATAGGAGGAAGCGAAGGTGATGATATGCATAGCTGGATATATTAATGGACATGTTGGTTCAGCAGAGACGGGAGAAGAAAAATCGATCGAGGGATTCGGAAGGTGGGAAAATGGAATCGAAAGGACTAAGAGATGGTAAAATTGGTTATTAGAAACGGGTTGGCCGTGGCAGTAACATTCTTCTAGAAGCGGGAAAGCCACATCGGATTGAAATGGCCAGCTTAAAACAGAACTCGACTTGTTGGTAGTGTGGAGGCAGCATATGTGGAGGGTGGGGGACTGCAAAATCATTGCTGGTGAGCATGTGGCCACACACCACAAGCCCCTCAGAACAGGAGAAACTTAACCAACATATATGTGCATCTGGGTGGAGCGTCTTGCAGGATCGGCAGCACGGAGTATAAGAGGTGATGGGAGATAACTTGATAGACTTGTGTAACACCCGTCTAACTATATGGCATAGAGACCATAACGATGACAGAAAAGCAACTAGAGAAACTGTAAACAGAGAATAACTGGGTAGAAAAACTGCGGGAGTGAAAGGAATAGACAAGCGAAGAATGGAGGAGCTGAGGGAGGAAGCTGTTGTCAGAGAGAGAGGCGGCTAGAGTGGGTTGGGTATGTCGAAAGAATGGAAGGGGAACGGTTGAAAAAGATAGCGGATGCGCTTAGAGTGAAGGGTAGAATGAGAAGAGTGGGGTGGGAGGACTGTGTGAAGAGAGATTTGGCGGGAGTGGGAAGGGAGTGGAGAATGAGAACAAGGGATGGGGAAGGAGACGGTGGAGACGACAGTGAAATGGTGTCAACCTCATGCAAGAGATGACGCCCCAGGTTCATGGCTCACCACGTGGAGCCACTATTGCGGGCGAATGCCGAATGGAACAGCAACAAGACACAATTTATTATATCTTGTAGTATATTTCCTTTTCCACCACACCGAAAAAATTATTAGAATTCAATGAATTAGTATTTCCAAATGTTCTACCAATAGAGGCATAATAACAATATTGATTTTATATTAATATACATCTGTGTGGTTCTTCCGGCATATCTCGATTATGCATATTTTCCCCGCGATCATAGGCAAGTTTTGACAGAGAAGCGCAGTGAGACTGCGACTGTCCATTCATTCACCCATGTCTACAGTGATGGCGGTTGTTTCGAAGCGAGCGTCATAATGTGTTATGTGTGTCTGCGCAGCCCTTTCTCTGTTTGTGTGAGAAACACAGCTACCATGTTGGGTGACAAATGGACAATCTCTCCAATTTATTTTCACTGACTATGACAGGAAAAAGATTGATTGAACATTTTGTGTGTCTGCGCAGCCCTTTCTCTGTTTGTGTGACAAACACAGCTACCATGTAGGGTGAGAAATGGGCAATCTGTCCAATTTATTTTCACTGACTATGACAGGACAAGGATTGCCACTGTGCCCACTGACTAGAACATACTGCGCCTACAGCAGTGGGCACAAGAAGTACATTACAATGCCAATGAATGTACAGACACAAGCTGGTACATGTCACTAATTAGCATAAATAACGTTAGCAAACAGTCAAGACAGGTTTGCAAGATTAAATTCATCAAAAAACCCTTGTTGTTGCTCAGTAAGGTTCCAGCATATGAAATACAATTGAAAAAGATTAATGAATACAAAAAGGCGGAGCCAGTGTATTGGGCACTGCAGTAGACCTATTTTATTGTTTGAAAAGATGTTCTAGGCCTACCGATTAGACAAGCGATACTGTTTGCCAGACATACAGCGCAGACATAACACAAAGGGGAGTTCGTCCACTGGTTGGCCATGTCTCACGTAGTGAACCAGTTGACCAGAACGACGACCGCCCTCTGGCAACAAAGGGAGAGGCTGCCTCACCAACGTCTCTTCACCATATGTATGTTGTATTTTGCTTCTCCACCAGAGAGATAGGTCGTCCCCCCGTCAACAGAGGGATAAGGCGCCTCACGACCGCTCCCCCCCCGCCCCCCCTCCAACAGAGGGATAAGTCGCCTTACGACCTGCCACCCGCCAATACAGGGATAAGCCGTCTCATTGACCTATCTTGTCCGTACGAATGTCATATGACTGTGTCATTTTTATTGTCTTTTGCTTCGCCACCACAAGAGGGATAGGTTGTTCCACGACAGCTCCCCGCCAACAGGGGAATAGGTCACCTCACGATCATACCTACGCCAACAGAGGGGTGAGTCGCTTCACGATCGTCCCACTTTCCAAACCAAAGGGTAAAACGCCCGACTTTCGCGTGGTGTTGACAGTGTGGTTCGGATTTAATGCGCTTCGTTCCGATTCATGTTCAACTGTTTTGGTTTGGTGGGTGCTTCTATCAAACTCCTCAGCGGCGGAGTCGCTGTCAGTGAACTCAGAGTGAGAGGAATTCAACGCCCGTTGAGGCGATAGCGAGAGACGTTTACGCTTCTCTGCTCGCTGCCGCACCTGTTTGGCTGGTGCGGGTGGATCGTCAGCGGCAGGCCGCTGTTCATCTGGCTGGGTAGACGGGCCAGCGACGGCGGGAAGGGGAGTCAACTGCTATCGACGAATCGCCTCGAACGTGTAGTCCGTCTTCGCCAACATGGTGGCCAGGAGTACCTCCAGATTTGGTGCGTCATGTGTTCGGGCCTCACACGCTGGTTCATCAGGTGCACCGCCTGGAACGCTCTTCTCAGTCTTCTTGGCCCGCCCCTGCGCCGTCGATTGTTTTGATATGATGTGGAACCAAACATCATTCAGCAGGCCGCTACCAACCGGTGGGCTGTTGTATGAGATATCAACATCACAAGTAGTTTTCAGATAGTAGAACAGCATACACATTAAATNCAAAACGGCAGAAGGCGGAGGTGAAGGCTGTTCGTCATGAATTTCTTCACACAATCGCTGTTGCTTAAAGTACCCAATTGTTTGAAACATTAAAGATGTAAGCACAGCTGAATCTACGACGTCAAAGGTCAAAACCGTCAGCCTGTGCAGCCGTTAATTGTCGCGGATTTAAAACTGTGCGATTTGATTGGGGACAGGCTTGCTGCATAAAGGCAACCGTTACCTCAATATAACATTTTTTGAGACCAGCTTCGTTGTGGTGTACGCCGTAGCAGCCAGCGTTTATCCTGGTGCTAAAATGTCTTTGAAAGAGGATGATGTGCCAACATTATTCCCAGTAGTGGAAGCTATGTTGATGTCATAGAACCCGAACGCAGCGGGCTCGCAAACGGAATGTCACTGACGCTATCAGTGCGACCTTTTATTTTCTGACATAACCATGAAAATTACCACCTAGCTTCTCCTCATATATCTACCAGACATCTACACATGTCACGTTGTAAAAAAGTGATCCTTACTTCCATAAAAAATCAAATACAAAAACTCGCCATATCATATCATACGCTCTATTGTTATCACAAAATCGACGCGTTGTCGTAAAATAATGAGGTTCACAGCAGCTCATTGTGTATGAATAATTGTGTGAGCTTGCATGTGAGTATACACGAACAAAGTACGTTCTTTAGAAACTATATATCAATGCAATATACTGATACAAACAAAATGCACGCACATACGAACGCACGCACGCACACAAACGCACGCACACACATTTAAGGCAATCGTGCCATAAAGTTCCGACACAGGAATTCAACTGTTTAACAACTATTTTGAATGGTTAATTCTTTTATAAGAAGATATCAGTTATGTTCCATATTTACATTAAATACACATCATTTCCATCCATCGTTTGATACGAAAGAAATACTTTTTTCATAATGTTTCTGGCAAAACTTTTTTTTTCCCTAAAGTTAAATCGGACGCTCAGAATAACACCATTGTTGTTACCATATCATAATAAAAGACCAGACAACTGATTTAAAACAACAAGTTATGTAGATATTTTTTCAGCCATTTCATTAAAAAAATACTGTTTACATACTTTTTCGTACAAACGCGTCCTTGTGATAAACGATTCACGAAATCCAAACACAAAGCTGTATGTTGCGATCCATCTCATATGACTTTCTTGCAGGATTACTGCCATTTAAGAGTACACTCACTATGTATATACGAGTGTCGATTAATTACATTTCTAAATATATTTTAACATTTCGAGCACGGAGATTCAGAGCAATTACAGAGGCAGCCGAAGTATTCGTCCCATGCTTTGTCGTCTTGTTTTATCGCAGGAACCTAGATCGCTAATGTCAAGCGACATTACTGTATTCATTCTCACCAAACACAACTACTAAATAAATCAGAGTTTGCCACGCACGTAAGGCTGCAGTAATTTCACGTAGATAATTTACGATTGCACAAAATGTCTTCACGGCGCGACACTACGTAGGCGATGTCGCCAACCAATTCGACCGGTTTAAGTGATGTCGCCTGTTGCGACGCGTGTTTTGTTCCTCACCGCAACCCCATTTCAAATGTCGCGAACTGGTACAGAAAGACGTCCAACCGCGTTCCATAAACTATACGCACTTGTATTGTTGGCTCATCTGTCTTAACACGGTTGCTTCTGCTTTTTCAATCGGGTGTGACTCCGACTAAAACTAGCTGCATTTTATCCGACCAAACGGGAAGATTTCCACGTTATCGAATTCAGCATAATCATCTTAGAATTTTTCAAACCTAGCGATATAATTTATCTAGATTTCTTTGTGTGAATTGTAGTAGCAATGGGATATGTCTGTCATTTGTAAACAATCGTTTTCACCAGCCTTATTGGAACAATTTTAGCAATTCTCATTTATTTAGGAAATACTCCACTTTCAAAAAGATACATTGCTTATAATTATGACTAAATCATTTTATAATTAGAATAATAACTTTTTGATTATTTTCATCTGTTAACATTATATGTTTTAATGTTTACCAATTATAATAATCCCTTATTCATCTGCAGGACTTAAAACATATATTTCATTCAAATCCTCTTCCCAAGTAATAATAAATATATACATCCTTTTCAAATATGCTTTGATAAATTAGGCCCAACATTTGTCAGAAACATTATTAAATTAATTTACTAGATCCTACTTATTTGAGATTGGTTTGCTATTTTTCACAAAAGAGTGTTTTTTGATTTCAGTGTATTTTTCATGCTCCCTTAACAGTATTTTTTTTATTTCTCTAACAATGTGCTGTAGTGTTTTTTCATTTCATCTTAATATAGGTGTAAAATTATTTTATATAAGATTTGTATTTTTTTTCAGATTCAGGACATCGATAACTAATTAAGTGCTTGGCATAGCCTCGTTCCTCTTGGCACAAGCACGATGTAAACTGACGGCGTGTATCTCGTTTGAAACAAGCCACGCACGTTCACTTGTAATCCCAATTGAACGAGGGCAATCAGTTTGTCCAAAAACTGTTCAAACGTCCAAATTATAGGAAGACGTCTTCCTTGTGCTTTTCTAGTCTTTAGAAGAGTGTCCCATATTAGAATCACATTTATGTTGGCGGACAATAAAAATACACCTTGTGTCAATGGTTGAAGCCATCGCTGCGTCTCCCTTCTGCACTGAACGACATACAATATTAATCAAAACAGGACTTCGTACCTTGATATATCCAAACGGTTATGGCAGAAACCCAACAACTCAAGAAGTTATGATTTAATTTTGCACAACTTCGTTTCCAATATATATATATAANTTTATATATATATATATATATATATATCATGTAGATATTTATTATTCAATAATCTGGAAACCCATTTTGGTCGGACAATGAAACGGCGTTACACACGATTGAAACTTGCAACAAGTTAGCAGAAGCAGCCACGTTAAAACAGATGGGTCACCAACACGACAATTTACAGTGCGTTTACACGACTTTCTGTACAAGTTTGCGATGTACAACAATCGGTTGCGGTTGGGATCGAAAGTTATGTTGGGTGGAGTCGTCGTAAAGGTGACATTAATTTTGTGAGAAATGAAATATGTAGACATTTACTGCTACATTACGTGCTTGGAAAACATATTTATTTGGTAGTTTGGTGATCAGTTGTGAAAGGGGAGCTATTTGTTATAAATTTTGTTCCTCGCTATTCTGCGCCTTGGCGGTTCGACGGTAGTTTATGTTCAAACACAACCGTTTAGTCTGACACTTACGATAGGTTGTTGTATAGAATGCGGTGGGCGTGTTTTCGAATGTTCGACACTCCGACAGTGTGTTTACATACATGATTAATCTTTGTTTTAAAACATCGTAGACAAATCAAGATTGCGGCCACACGAGAACAGACAAGATTGCCGCCGCGGTAATGTGAAAATTAGCTGGCAGTTGTCTCGGTTTGTGGAACGCACACAATTAAACATAATCACTACTACTAAATTCTGGTGGGTTTGCACAAATAAACGTATATTTACGCCAACACGTAAAACGCCTTCGGCGATACTGTTTTATCTTAAACGATATTTGTATCCAGTTTCAATGTTGCAGGTGAGTTGTAGCAATTGTTAAGTTACAAGTCGTTCTGAAGTAAACAACATTTGCATTTTTAATTGGACAATGTTTTTAACAACAATTGTAAAACGTATTGTGTCAATGACATGAATTTAGTATGTATGAACAAATGTACTCGCAATAGCCCATTTCTTAAAATACTTTTTTTTGCAATATTGATGGCAGTAAAACACAACTTGTGTTTTATACGTCCGCCACTGCCTGACCGCATCCACTAACGGCGCATGATAAATATGGGCTCAACCAAACCGTTTCTTATTGTCGTGATATGACCGTGACAGACATTCGGAAAAAGAGTGTCGTGTGATCCCATATAAAGGCGATGAGCAGCCATCCGAAACAAACACAGTTCTGGGCCTCTGGCTGCGTACTTCTACGAACTGCACTGCACAACAGTAGGCCTGCTGTAAGTGTACAATAGCCAACTTTAACTACTTTAGTGTAACAAATACATATTAATGTTACGTTGTCAGTGTTATTACTAATACGTTTGTTTCGCTAATATAAATATTTTTTGAGCAATCTTCTTTGCATCTTGTTGGTCGCATTAACGTGTTAAGCCAAGTAGTCGTTTCCTCTGTTTCTGCTTGTTTGCTGTCGACATCAATGCTAATGTTTTGATTTCCCGCACTGTGTGTTGAGTTTTGTCTCAGGCGAGAAATGGGGACACCAAACTTAAAAAGGATGACATGGACGACGTTGTTTTTTAATCTGCTGAGTTGTTTTTTTACTTGTATACAAGATGGCTGTCGGAATCATGTTGTCAGTTATTCTCACAACATGCCCAGACTATGTCAGCCTTTGCCAGACTAGTATGTATGGTGTGGGGGGAAGGCTACTTTGTATGTCATCTAGCAGCAGAGGGCGCAGGCACGTTTGGTGGAACTTTAACGTTTATCTTATTTTGGGTTTAATTTCCGAAAAAAGAATCCAGTTCGGTCACTTTTCCAGAAAAAGAAACACACGAAAACATGAAGACATCATTTGGAGCGTTTACGTTGATAATGCTGCTGGTTGCCACCAGTGGCGCTCATGCATCAGGTAAGCACACAAGCACACAAGCACACAAGCACACAAGCACACAAGCACACAAGCACACAAGCAGATGGTAAGCCTCGACTCTACGTCAGCAGTAAACACAGTGTTGTTAAATTATGATTTCTATATATGTATGTATGTATGTATGTATGTATGTATGTATGTATGTATGTATGTATGTATGTATGTATGTATGTATTTATGTATGTATGTATGCATGTATGTATGTACGTATGTATGTACGTACGTACGTGCATATATATATATATATATATATATATATATATATATATATATATATATATATACATACATACATACATACATACATACATTGTAAGAATTTAACACGTAAACATTTAGTTGAACAGTAACTTTTTAATAGTGTTTTTCAAGGCTTTTTATGTATATTAAAATGAACATATGCCGAACGTCATATGAACAGGAAGTTACATGTCGCAAAAGCTTTACGAGCGTAAATAATATATTGATACTCCGACAGATAACAGATGCACCGGCAATAGCGGAGTCTGCCAGAACAACAGCAACTATTGTCCTGGTATCTACGTAAAGTACCTCTGCGACGGATCCTACAGTCGCCAATGCTGCATCAAATGTAAACTACAAAACGGCAGAAGGCGGAGGTGAAGGCTGTTCGTCATGAATTTCTTCACACAATCGCTGTTGCTTAAAGTACCCAATTGTTTGAAACATTAAAGATGTAAGCACAGCTGAATCTACGACGTTATTATTTATTGTTTGTGGTTACATAGAGCTTGTCTGGACTAAGTAGTCATCACCACGATTTCGCCTTTAAAAAGTAGATTCTCTCTTTAACCATGCTCGAAACAGTAAGCGTTTTTTTGTAAGAATTCGTCATAATGAATGAATTTCAACGGCTGAAAGTAAGCTCGCTCTCGACGACGTTTGCTATTGAAAGTTGTGAAACTGGAAATAATCCCCTTTATTAGGCGTCCGGTGAGGAGAACTGTCAAAGGTGATTGAAAAATGGTCGATGGAACGTATCTTCAACAACTGATTGACAAATTTTAAATATTCTATGCTCAACTGTGCTCACCGTTGTTCTAATGATAGACGTTTCTCTTTGTCTTAATGAGACTGATCCACGTGTCTTTAGCGGCCACCTACATCAAGAGACCACATGTCATTAAAGAACACAGTTAACTCCTCCATTCACAACAATGTTCATATTGAGTTTCATGCGTTAAGCGACCACCTGTGTTAACAGACCACTTTTCGACCAATCATTGAGCGGTCGCTTAAGACAGGTTTGACTGAATTGCAACACACGTCCTCGATCACGCCGTATTTTGGATGAACGAACGAAAGAGCAATCGAACGGACAAACGAAACAACCAACCAACCAACCAACCAACCAACCAACCAACCAACCAACCAACCAACCAACCAACCAACCAACCAACGAACCAATCAACGAAAGAACGAGCAAGCCAGCCAGCCATCCAGCCAACCAGCCAATCAACCAACCTACCAATCAATCAATCAACCACCCAACCAACCAACACACAAACCAACCATCCAACCCACCAACCAACAAACCAAGCAAACAAACAAATAAGCCAAAAAAGCAACATAATATATTTACCTCCATGGTAGGTTTGACCCATTTTATTGTATTAGCCAGTTTAACAAATAGAGTATTTGTATGGACGTAATACTCATTCACTTGTTTTGTACAGTTTGCATGGTACTTTAGCATCAAATTCTCCCTTGTAGCTCAACATGGGTAACACAATGCTTATTCTCTCATTTTGTTACAGGTCAAACTGTAACTATATGGAGATCATTTTAATATGGCCATATCAATTTAACCCCACCGTTTTTGTATTGGTACTGACTATTCCGATATTTACTTGACTCCAATCGTTGTATTTTTGCAGCCATTTTTACTGGAGGGAAGTAATCATAGTAACACCAAAGTACTTAACCCCTATTGTCTATCAATGCTTGCTCCAGAGGAGTCAATTGATTACAACAAATATATAATTGATGGTGTGCGAAAGTGGCCTCAACCTGCCATCTCCCACGTATGTTTTGGGGTTAGCCTCATACATCCATACTTCTTTAGGGCAAACCTCCCACCTCCCATTTACGACGGGTGTGTGGCAAGGGTCTCAACTGCCCATGTTCCTTCTGTTTTGGGCGCCAACTTCCCACCTTTTTGTGTGTAACACGCCCTTATAAGATATATGTAAATTTTATTCACATTGCTTGCATTAACACAATCAGCATATATTTTGTTTCAATCGTTTATCGTCCTCTGGAAGAATGAGTACTTTTCCATGTCCAATCTACACTGTTCTTTTACTAATGCTACGTTGTGCCTTCTAGTTTTAATGCCCACATTAAGTTTGAAAAAAATAAGTATATCATTATCTTCATAATTATTCAATAATTACCAAAATCTTCTATAATGTATCCGCTTAATCGTCTGGTATCTAGTGGTGTAAAACAGCACTCAAACTTGGCGTTGGTCATAGCTAAAGTGTATCAGGTCTGGAATGAGCTTAATTGTTCTTCCTTGTATTCTTTCTAGCGTGTCAATATTCTTCTTATGACTACGCCATGTCCTACTGAGTATACCCATACTTACCCATTATGTCTTCGTGCAACCATCTTTAATACCCACATTAACTAGATGTGCACTTCTATGCTGATGACACCCTGTTATGTGTCTCGTTCATGAACAACGACCTCGAAGAGCGATGAACAGCGGTCGCCCGTTTGAACGACTGTATCAAGGATGTTCATACTTGGCTTACACAAAACATGCTCAAATTGAATGATGACAAGACGGAAGTGATCTAGTTCACATCACATCTAGTTCACAAATATGGATTGAAATCGTTGCCAAACATAGCTGTCTCGGTCGGGGGACAACAACAACTACAATCTTCCTCCGTCCGTGATCTTGGGGTTATATACGATCAACATCTAAGTATGACCCAGCACGTGAACTCCGTATGCCGAACTGGATAATACCACCTCAGAAATATCGGGAGGATCCGTCGATACCTGTCTCATGATTCAGCGAAAACACTTGTTCATGCTCTCGTAACGTCAAGACTCGATTATTGCAATTCTCTACTGCATGGCCTGCCAATGAATCGGCTTACGAAAATGCAACGTCTGCAGAACGCGTGTGCGCGCATGATCACAAGAAACAGTCGCCGCTCGCACATCACTCCCGTTCTGAAGGAGCTACACTGGCGTCATGTTCACCGCCGAATACACTATAAGATCATGTCGCAAACTTCCCGTGCTATACACCACCTAACACCGGATTACCTGAGTAATCTGCTGTCCATTTATAGACCAACACGCTCACTACGATCCGAATCTACCATCACATTGACTGTGCCTAGAACTAGAACAGCCACATTCGGTGATCGCACGTTCGCCAAAGCAGCGGCTACTCTTTGGGACAATTTGCCCACTAACATTAGAAACTCTAACAGCTGCGCCAGATTTCAACGGCAATTAAAGACCTTCCTTTTCCTACAGGAATATACAAGATATAATTTTATGTTTACCGGTTTTAATCTTATTGAATAGTTATTAGTATTATTTTTCTTATTTAATTCCTTGTATACCTTAATTATTTTTTACTATTTTAATCCCATTCGATACTTACATAATTATATTGCTCTTAATGAAATGTATCATTTAAATAATTTTAATCCATGTATACATTTTAGTTGTAATGCCCTTAAATGCCTTTAAATTGTACTTGTATTTTTAGCTGTTTAATTTGATGTATGATTTTTAGTTGTATTGTTCTTAATTAATTTATTATTTTAATTATTTAACTGCCTATATACGTTAACCTGTATTATTACTGTATTGTAAAGCGCCGTAGAGCACTATGTGATTAGGGGCTATATAATTATCGTATTTTATTATTATTATCTTTACCGGAGGGAACCAACTCTATTATAAGTCCTTTCTGAAGTGAGTAGTCAACGACAAATGTATATTACAACTCACACCAGTGAGTTACTTTTACCAGTATCATAATATTATGATTTCCACGCTATCCTCTCAGTGATGGTCTCATAATTTCTCAAAGTCACAAATAAGTTATGGTGTTTAATAATGGTTCAAGTCACCACCCACACGCTCCAGTATGTGACGCGGGACTTCAAATAACGCGCATATTGCAAATAAATCAATTAATTCGTTTTGTATTCCGAAGCATAATCATGATACTCCATGTATGCAACACTGAAATGTACACATGGAAAAGATACATATCTCAGGCGATTGTTCCTAAATGCGATTATTTACCACGTGTTTTTATGTTATGTACCAATCATAATGGTAATCCAAACCTCCAATAATAGACACGAGCGTATGTACTTTTCCTATGTTTGAAGTTCCTAAATCTACTTAAGCAAGTTGTTTCTATGCAATACATTCTAGTTGAATTCAGTGCAATTGCAGCGTCAACGTAAATGTAAACCCATTTTTTATTTGGCAGACCCCTCATAATTGTTTTTCAAAGTAGTAAGCTCGCTGTGCTATTCTATGATATATTAACATTGTAAATCACTCACATAAGCACTTGACATACTTTTCGGCGACTGGTGCTCCACTGGTCTTTGTGAAAATATTGTCTATTTATAAAGAATCTGCCGGCCATATGGTTCGCTTGCAGGTGCGGTACATAAACTATTACCTACAGACACCGGTTACGCCATTGTGGTAAACCACACTGTGCATTAAACACGGTGGTGTGTGATGTGTTTAGGGGCGTAACCTTTGTGGAAGCACAAATCCCGCACCTGACTGTGGTGTGGTTTACTAACACACATATGTGTGGTGCGTCTAGCGCCGTAGTGTTTGTCAATAACAGCATACGGTGTCGATTTTAATTACATGTATTTATATATTTGATGTATCTTCATGAAATGTGGCCTGTAGGTTCCTTGCTATAGCCACTGGATGATAATCACACTGAATTATTATTACACAATGAATTGTTTGAACGCAACGAGGGAACGTGCGTTTTCGCAAAAAAACTTTACGTGAAAACGCAGTGTTTTTATCTATTCATTTGAAAGGTAAAATAAATATGTCTAAATAAAAGATGCCAAAGACGGGAATCGACCGCACGTATGACAGACATTCTACCGATGAACCATTCAGTTTCACCCGACTAGCCTATCGTGTGGGTATACATTCGTTTCGTAGCCCAGCCTCTACAAACCGGCGAGGTTGTAGACTAGCGGCAACCGCCAGAAACCGGCGAGTTTGTAGTTTGTACCATGCTGGGTCGTCTTCATTTATCACAGGAACCTAGATCGCAAAATTAAGGTCAAACGACGTTACTTTATTCATTCGCACCAAACACAACTACTAAGCACAACTGATTTTGCCATGCACGCAAGGCTGCAGTAATTTCACGTAGATAGTTTACGATTGCACACAATGTCTTCACGGCGCGACACTACGTAGGCGATGTCGCCAACCAACTCGACCGGTTTAAGTGATGTCGCCTGTTGCGACGCGTGTTTTGTTCCTCACCGCAACCCCATTTCAAATGTCGCGAACTGGTACAGAAAGACGTCCAACCGCGCTCCATAAACTATACGTTCTCGTGTTGTTGGCCCATCTGTCTTAACACGGTTGCTTCTGCTTTTTCAATCGGGTGTGACTCCGCCTAAAACTAGCTGCATTTTAGAAGGTTTCCACGTTATCGAATACTAACTATCTACATTATATTTTTGGAAATGAAATTGTATTAAAATAAAACATGAGTTGTGTTTCTGTCGAATAACGCAATAACATTTGGATATATCAATGTACGACATGGTTTTGATTAATTTCGTTCAGTGCATTAGGGATACACAGCGATGGTTTCCACCACTGTGTTTTCATGTTATCTGCAGACAAGAGACAATCTTGTACTTGCTATAAAAGAACCACGACCAAATTTTGCCTATAATTTGGACGAGTCTAAAACCTGAATTCCACGCTGGTATTGGGTAGAATACTGTAGCCATGACATTCCTTTACACAAACATAAATTGTATCGCTTTTGTTGTACCATTTGTAATTGATTTTGTAACTAACCTTAAATGAACTACTGGCTTTATGCTATGGACTTTTTATCAACGACAGGGTAGGAATGCTTTATGTTTATGGCATGTAAGTTTGAACCACTTAATGTGCCAGCTACATTTGTCGGTGTTATCCAGCGTACTTGTAATTTCTTCAACTAATTCTAGAAGAGCAAGATATGTTGATATATCAGATCTAAAGCCACACTGGTTTGGACTGAGTATATAATAGTTATCTAAGAATATTTCCCCACCTAGCGATATAATTTATCTAGACTTTTTGTGTGAACTGTGGTAGCAATGGGATGTATATCATTTATAAAATATCGTATTCACCAGACTTAGTGGAATACGTTTTTCATTTAGCTGGAAAATAATCTACTTTGAGAAGATATATTGCATATAATTATGACAAAATCATTTTACAATTTGAGTAATGATGTTTTGATAATGTTCACCTGTTAACATATCACGTTTATACTGAACAGTTATTATAATGTCTTAGTCATCACAGGGTTAACAGAGACAACTGTTGGAGACTACTGGAAACGCATAACGCGAAAGGACAACATCAGAGCCATCTGCGCTAACAGCAGGAGCTCAGTCCGGAACCCAAACGGACTCACAGACTGGTTCCAAATTTCATCTGGAGTGAGACAAGGGTGTGCCCTATCACCAATGGTGTACATTGTATACATGGACAAGATAACGAAGGAGGCAAACCCAGAACCAGAAGCCTTAAATGAAATGTTGTTTGCGGAAGATCAAAGCCTGGCAAACGAAGATTAAAAGAAGTTGCAAAAGCATCCAAATAGCCTGAGCAAGCATACCAAATAGCATACAAATAGCATACAAATAGCCTGTGAAGAATACGACATGAAAATCAGCATCAGCCAGACCGAGACGATGAAGGTGAGCAGAACACCCAGCAAACTCAACACCAACATCAATGGCACTCAGCTCCAGCAAGTGACCGAGTTCAAGTACCTCGGTAACATATTTACAGAAGATGGACGATTTAACAGAGAAGTCGAAACAATAGTCCAGAAGGCCAACAATGTCAGCTACCATCTTGCACCGCTCCTGAAACACCCAACATCCCCATCGAAACCAAAGCTAAGCTCATCAACTCCATCTTCATCCCCACCCTGACATACCAGTGCCAGATATGGACCCTGAACAAAAACCTTGAAAGAAAGATCACCACCTGCGAAATGAGATGTCTAAGAAGAGCCATCAACAAGACCAGACAAGACGTGATAAGAAATGAGCACATCAGGGAAATGGTCAACAACACCAGCCCACCACTACATACAACAACACCAGCCCACCACTACATACAACAACAAAGAATCAAGTGTTTGGACATCTGACACGCATGGCCACCAACCAACTGGCCCTCAAGGCATACAACACTAGGATGACAGGCTTCAAAGCGAGATGGGGGCCAAGAAAACTTGGATTGCAGGTGTCAAAGACACACTGAAGACACACGGCATCGCCCCTCTCCAGGCATTCCAGCTTGCTGCTGATCGTCAGGTTCATTTCCCCGCGACACCCCCGGTACAAGGGGACGGATAAAGTAAAGTCATCAACAGGACTTAAACAAATATTTTTCATTCAAGCCCTCTTCCCAAGGAACAATAAATAGATCCAAACCTTTCAAATATGCTTTGTTAAATTAGACGCAACATTTGTAAGAAAACTTGAATTAAATCCATTTACTAGATTTTTCTTATGTGACATTGGTTTGCTATTTTTTATAAAATGGTCAGGATATTTTGGTGTGTTGAATTGTTTGTCGATTTCACTGTTTAACATTTTCCAAGTTCCCTTAGCAGTAGTTCATTTTGTTTATTTCTCTAACAATGTGCTCTAGTGGATGTTAATTTATGTTGTGTAAAAGTTGTGCTTATGTGCAGCCTCAGGACATCTAGACATAATAAAACGCTTTGCATAGCCCCGTTTTTCTTGGCACAAGCACGTTGTAAACCTTTGATGAACCTTTTTCTTGTTAGCGCAATTCATTTTCGAGAAACAGTTTCACTAGTTGCACATATCTACGGTTTGTATCTCGTTTGAAACAAGCCGCGCATGTGCATGGGTAATCCCAGTGGAACGTGAGCAATCAATTTGTCCAAAACTGAACAAACATCCAAATTATAGGCAAGACGTCTTCCTCGTGCTTTTCTAATCTTTAGAAGAGTGTCCCAAGTCACATTTGTGTTGGAGGACAACATAAATACACCTTGTGTCAATGGTTGAAGCCATTGCTGCGTCTCCCTTCTGAACTCAACGACATACAATGTTAATCAAAACAGGACGTCATGCCTTGCTTGATATATCCAAACGGTTATGGCATTACACAATTCGGCAGAAACTGAACAACTCAAGAACTCATGATCTAATGTAGTACTATTTCGTTGCCAATATATATATATATANCAAATTATATATATATAAGCAGCCGCGTTAAAACATATCGGCAAATAACACGACAACTTATTTAGTGCGTATGAACGACAGTCTGTAGTAGTTTGCAATGTTCAACAATAAAAGTTACATTGGGCGGTGTCGTCGTAAAGGTGACACTATTTGTGTGCAATGAAATACATAGACATTTACTGCTACATTGCGTGCATGGGAAACATATTTATTCTGTAGTTTGGTGAACAGCTGTGAAAGGGGAGCTATTTGTTATCAAATTTGCTCCTCTCTATCCTGCGCCTTGCCGGTTCGACGGTAGCTTATGTTCAAACACAACCGTTTCGTTTGACACTTAGATAGGTTCCTGTGTAGAATGTGGTCGGCGTCTTTTCATACCAGTTCGCAATATTCGACACTCCGACATTGTGTTTTCATACATGACGAATTTTTTTTTCAAGACATCGTAGACAAATCAAGATTGCGGCCACAAGAGAACAGACAATATTGCACACACACACACAATGTACACACACACACACAATTAAACGTAATCACTACCAGTATATTCTGGTTGGATTGCACAAATATATGCATATTTACGCCAGCACGTAAAACGCCTCCGGTGAAACTATTTTATCTTAAACGATATTTGTGCCAGTATCAATGTTACAGGTGAGTTGTATCAATTGTTAAGTTACAAGTCGTTCTGGAGTAAACAACATTTGCAGTTTTGATTGGACAATGTTTTTAACATTTGTAAAACGGATATATGAACAAATGTACTCACAAACGCCCATTTCAAAGTTCGTGAAATAAATGTTTGTAATATTAGTGGAAGTAAAACACAACTTGGGTTGTATACGTCCACCACTCCCTGACCGCATCCACGAACGATGCCATGATAAATATGGGTTCGGCCAAACGGTTTCTTATGGTCGTCTTATGACCGTGACAGACTTTCGGAAAAAGAGTGTCATGTGATCCCGTATAAAGGCGACGAACAGCCGCCCGAAACAACCACAGTTCTAAGCCTCTGGCTGCGTACTTCAACGAACTGCTCTGCACTGTAAGTGTACAATGGCCACATTTTACTACTTTAGTGTAATAACTACATACTTATGTTACGTTGTCACTGTTATTACTAATTTTCTAGCTGTTTTCAACACTCGGCATCGTTCAATTAACCGACTAGTCTGTACGTTGTGGTCACTACAATTGTACGGTGTTTCGAGGTTTCATTCAACTAGCCTTTTTTAGAACATTATCGCCAAGCCGAACTTTATGTATATATGTATGTGTGTATGTGTGTATGTGTGCATGTATGTATGTATGCATGCATGTATGCATGCATGTGTGTTTGTATGTATGTATGTATATGGATGTATGTATGTATGAATGCATGTATGTATGTATATTTTCTTTTGATGTTAACTAAAATTTCACTGAATCGTTTGTTTTTGCCTAGTTTGTATCTTTTTTCTTGAAAACTTATCTTATAGTGGATTTACTTTTTCAGAAAAAGAAGCCAATTCGTTAAACTTTCCAGAAAACAAACATACGAAAACATGAAGACATCACTTGGAGCGTTTACGTTGATAATGCTGCTGTTTGCCATCAGTGGCGCGCAGGCATCAGGTAAGCCTCGGCTCTACGTCAGCAGTAAACACATGACCGAATTTTGTGACATGTCTTGTCAGAAACGTATTTCAGAACGAATATATATATTTATATATATACATAATTAAGTGTTTTGCATAGCCTCGTTCCTCTTGGCACAAGCACGATGTAAACTGACGGCGTGTATCTCGTTTGAAACAAGCCGCGCATGTGCACTTGTAATCCCAATTGAACGAGGGCAATCAGTTTGTCCAAAAAACTGGGCAAACGTCCAAATTATAGGAAGACGTCTTCCTTGTGCTTTTCTAGTCTTTAGAAGAGTGTCCCATATTTGAATCACATTTATGTTGGCGGAAAACAGAAATACACATTGTGTCAATGGTCGAAGCCATTGCTGCGTCTCCCTTCTGCACTGAACGACATACAGTGTTAATCAAAACAGAACTTCGTACCTTGATATATTCAAACGGTTATGGCAGAAACCTAACAACTCAAGAACTCATGATTTAATTTGGCACAACTTCGTTTCCAATATATATATATATATATATATATATAATGTCGCTGGAGTAGCTGTAGTGACATCATAAGAGGTACTCACCTTCATGCACACGCACAATGATAGAGGGAAGGTCAACGTGACGATGGTCCAGGAGATGATGGTGAGGAGCCAGCCGCAGAAGCCCAGGCCGTAGTGTTTGTTATCAGCTGCAAGTGACAGACAAGACGAGGCTATTACTATCGCGCCACGAATGACACCCAACCGCAACACGGAGTGTTTCAATCGAGACTATACAATAAATGACTTCGCCCCGTGACAAAAATCGAAAAGCGTTTTTTAATAGTAGTAGTAATAGTATGTTATTATTACATAAATACAGTTTTGTATTATATATAATTTATGGTAGTACTACTATGGCTAT
>SDWI01001525.1:18214-34136 GCA_009193005.1 Lamellibrachia luymesi | reverse complement strand
CATACATCATACATACATACATACATGCATACATACATACATACATACATACATACATACATACATACATACATACATACATGCAATTTAACACGCAGACATTTGGTTGAAAAGTAACGTTTTCTTAATAGTGGGTTACAAGGTGTTTAATGTATGTTAAAATAAACGTGTGTCGACCATCATATGAACAGGAACTTACATGTCGCACAAGATTTTATGAGCATTGATAATATATTGATACTCCGGCAGATTACAGATGCACCGACAATGGTGGAGTCTGCCAAGACAAAAGCAATCCTTGTCCTGGTGGTATCTACCTAAAGTACGTCTGCGGCGGATCCTACAATCGTCAATGCTGCATCAAGTGCAAGAAACAATCCACATGGTGGTGATAAAATGGCTGTTAATCGTGAATGTCTTCACACAATCGCTGTTGCTTAATGTATCCAATTGTTTGAAACAATAAAGTTGTAAGCACAGCTGAATCTACGACGTTATTATTTATTATTTTTTGTGTTTTCATAGAGCTTGTTTGTCAGGACTAATTGATTGAAACAACACAATGGCAACGAACGAACGAAAGATCTAACGACCGACCGACCGACCGACCGACCGACCGACCGACCGACCGACCGACCGACCGACCGACCGACCGACCAAAAAAAAAAAAAGAAGCAACATAGTATATGTAACAAAATGAAAGAATGAGCATTAACCTGTGAAAAAGTGAATGAGTATTACGTCAACACTGCAAAAGATATTTCTTAAACTGGGTGATATAATAAAATGGGGCAAAAATACCATGGCGGTAAATCAGCATACTGTGTTCTAGCGGTTGGATGATAATCACACCTAATTAGTATTGCACAATGCATTGTTTGAGTACAATGATGGAAAGTGCATTTTCACAAAACAGTACCCTTTACGCGAAAACGCCCAGTGGTAGCGCGTTTCTCGCGGTTTTTGTGATTCTTAACAGTCGGCGGTTTCTAGAGGTTGCAGTGAGTTTACAAACTCGCCCATTTCTGCCGGCTGGGTGAAGCCACGTGGAGGTCAAGACCCGACAAGAATATTAACCCAAACGATAAGCTATTCGGGTGTAACTGAATGTGGTTCAGCGGTAAAATGCTCGCCTGTCGCGCGGGCCGACGCATTTAGACAGATTTAGTGTACCTTTAAATTGAACATATCATTATAATGATACATTAATTTGATTAAATAAAAAAATTACATCGTACTATTAGCACAAAAATTTTCATAGTTCATCAACATTGTTTATCTAGATTTTATAAAATTAATGTATGTTTTATCTATTCTTTTGAAAGGTAAACTAATTATGTCTAATTAAAAGTTGCCTAAGAGGGGAGTCGACCGCCCGTGTGACAGACATTCTGCCGATGGACCATTCAGTTTCACCCGATTAGCTTATCGTGTGGGTGTAGGGGAGACCGGGGCTAGTTGTTATAATTTTCAGTAACTTTTTGTGAACAGTATGACAAATGCATTTTTTACGTCAACGTATATATTAAAGTCATTATTCTTCTTAATAAAATGTACCATATCATTGATATTCCGTATTGCAGTTAGGTAGACATGTGGTATTACCCTGGCGCCGTCGACTGTAACAACTAGCCCTGTAGTCGGGGCAAGGGTCACTCGAACATGTTATTGCTATTACATTAATTGGATTATACATATTTATACATCTTATACAGAGTGTGCTTAACAATGTAGGTATTCACAGCTTCATATATTAAATTTTCATTTTAGTTGCCAAAGGGCACTCGTTCCCCGGTTTATTACATAAAAATCAATTGTGAATGGTATATAAATTATTGAATGGAGTATGATATAGTGAATGGCATCATGTGTGTAATGCGACCTTTACTTGATTGAATGATACACACACGTACGCACACACGCACACGCGCACGAACATCCACATTTCAATGTATCGTGCAATATTTATTAATTGCTGAAATAGGACTGTGACATAACATTTTTAGAAGATCTAACACAATTGCCATCCAAGGCAAAACGATAGCAAGTGGACAAGGAATCCATTGACTTATCGAGATTCCAACAATTTTCCATTTATGTGTAACCCGCGCTTCTGAGATATTTGTCAATTTTGTTTAACGCTGCTAAACTTTACAATATTGGCTATAAACTAGTACGCTAGGCTTCACAAGTGAAACAAAGCGTTCACACGTCGTGGTTCAATAAATGTTGTTATTTCAGTCATTGTCAGCACACAGCTCGCTGGCTGAGTCATCGGTACGAGCCGCCCGAGCGTTGTTACAGTTGTAACAACTTGCCCCAATACATTTCAACAACTTCCCTCAAACACAATTTTTGTAGTTGAACGCACGTGGACGAAAACAAATCCTGAATTTCAGCATAACCCCTTATACTACATAATAGAAACCCTATATACTACACAGAAGACATGTTTCAAGTTTCATTCACGAAACATAAAATGTAGATGTGTGAGATGCTATTATGTAGACATACCAAAAAACGTCTTTGGTGGTTAAAAAGTAATTTTTTTCCATACCTCGTAAATGTCGTCTTCTTAACTCCCGAATTGTTAACAGTGTGTCTGCTGGTGGACTTCCAACCAACTACCGTCGATTGTACCTCCATATGTGTGCCATGATTTCGTAAAGCTACTCAGTAACAACTTTCCCCGGTCTCCCCTACATTCGTGTCGGTCTTGATCGTAACCCTGCCGCTAGAAACCGGCAATTTTGTAGATTCGCTCTAGAACGAGCTAGGATTGCTGACGATGTCATGTTATGGGCTTCATAGCTTCGTACTATTCGCGTTCTAATTCAGCTAGTTCCCTTTGGGGGTGAAAGGGAACATTAGTGCGTAAGCCTCCCATGCTGGTACATATCCTCTCTATAGACAAGAACCTATAACATAGCCTCCCCGAAGTAAACCACGACACTGGGCTGGGTTGAGTTGAACTGATATGGGTCGTGTTGATTTTGGTTGAATTGGTGTGGGTCGAGTTGGTTTGGGTTGAGTTGTCAAAAGCTAAAAAAGAGCGTTCTTGCATAGCGCAGAATTCAGTCCGTATGACCGCTTGAAAAGTTTTACTTCACCTCCAGGTAGACCTGTTCATTTCCGACACCAACTCGACTTCTCTAGGAAGTATTCAGCCACCTTGATATTCCTGCGCGAAGAATATTCGTCCACATATCCAGCAATGTATATATCCGGTATACAGACGAGTTAACTGAGACAATTATGAGTGAACGAAATTGCCTAAACTTCGAAACAGAAGATTCGAACCTGGGTTCGCTCAACTGAGGTTCCGATTTTCTAATCAGTAAGCCATCGTGCTTGGTGTTAGTTGAGTTGGTGCATGGCCGAGTTGGTGTTAGTTGAGTTGGTGCATGGTCGAGTTGGTGTTAGTTGAGTTTGTGCATGGTCGAGTTGGTGTTAGTTGAGTTGGTGCATGGTCGAGTTGGTGTTAGTTGAGTTGGTGCATGGTCGATTTGGTGTTAGTTGAGTTGGTGCATGGCCGAGTTGGTGTTAGTTGAGTTGGTGCATGGCCGAGTTGGTGTTAGTTGAGTTGGTGCATGATGGATTTTCCTGATGAGCTTTTTGTGTTAATGAAGCGTATCCAAGTGCATTGTTTTACAATACGCAGAGTAAAGTATCATGCTTTACAATTTTAGTGTTGAAATAAAATTTACATTGATGTGTAGTGTTACTAGTTGGGTCTCCAGAATATGGTGCAGGTTCCGTATAATAAGTGCACGTTTTAAGTTAAGCGGCTAACACAATAACGCGTACCCGAAACGTAGAATATACAGTAATTTAGAAACTTGTTTGGAATAAAACTGCGTAGAACGTTACGTTTCGCTATTCGTAGCGTTCTAATAATAGCATCGACAAATAACTGAAACGTCTTTATACGTCTGATAAACGCGTTCATTAAGGAATTACTCGACGGCTGCGCACTGGAGATAACAACTAACGACACAATGAAAGCAAAGGTCCCCGATGACGTCATCTTATATAGGTACAATAGGCGCACTGTATCTAATTTCCTGAATAATACACAAAGGCGCATATTTACAACGAACGAACGAACGAAAGACCGACCGACCAACAATCCCACAAACCATCAACACAAACTCGACCGACAAAAAAAATCAAAGCAGCAGCATTAATGTAATAAGACACTTACTCAGGACAAATTTGTCCGAAACATTATGAAAAAAGTATTTCTTTGTTACTAAGAGATTGATTAAAATTATGTGTATATAATGTATATATGGAAAATAACTGTTATTTTCTCATACAAGAATTAATCATTGCAAAACATTTCCAAAAATATAATATAGATAGTTATTATTCGATATTATTCTAAAACCACATTTTCAAATGCATTTTGTAATATATTATTTATGTATGTAAATTAATAAATTTAGAAAGCCTTTAACACGAATGTTACAGGTTTCGACAAACTCAATGTAATTACACTGAACCATTCTCGCAGTATAAGGGAACACATGTAAATCCCGTAAAATGTCCATATTGACTTGTGCATATGACCATGTATTGGCATAGGACCATGGTCACACAAATGAATCGAGACGAGGCGGTTTGTAGATGTAACGTTATTCACTACCAACTCAACTAACACCAAAATAATCCACACCAAGCACGATGGCGTTATTATCAGAAAATCGGAATCTCAGTTGAGCGAAGCCGGGTTCGAATCTTCTGTTTCGAAATTGCACCGTGGCTGACGGCTTCCATGAGAAGTCGCGTTGGTGTCGGAATAAACAGGTCTACCAGAAGGTGAAGCGTAAAACGTTTCGAGCGGTCCTACGGACTGGATTCCGCTCTATACAAGAACGTTCCTTTTAGCTTTTAGCAACTCAACCCAACCCAGCCCAGTATCCTGGTGTACTTCAGGGAGGCTATGTTATAGGTTCTTGTCTAGTGAGAAGATATGCACCAGCATGGGAGGCTTACGCATTAATGTTCCCTTTCACCATCAAAAGGAGCTTGCTGGCGGCTGAACTAGAACGCGAATAGAACGAAGCTATGAAGCCCATAACATGACATCGTCAGCAATCCTAGCGCGGTTCTAGCGGTTTCCGCGAACCAACAAACTCGCCGGTTTCTAGCGATTGCCGCTAGTCTACAACCTCGCCGGTTTCTAGAGGCTGGGTTACGGTCAAGACGGACACGAATGTATACACACACGATATGCTAATCGGGTGAAACTGAAGAAATCGGCGGGTTTGTAAGCTCACTGTAACCGCTAGAAACCGCCGACTGTGTAGAATCACGGAAACCGCGAGAAACGCGCTAACGTTTTCACGTAAAGGGTACTATTTTGTGAAACTACACTTCTCCTAATTGTATTAAAACAATTCATTGTGTAATATTAATTCAGTGTGATTATCATCCTGTGGCTATAATAAGGAACCTACAGGCCACATTTCACGAAGTTATATCAACTATTTTTTAATGAAATATCGACACAGTATGCTGTTGCAGTTCGCATCATACATATTTGTGTTAATAAACCACACCACAGCCAGGTGCGTATATAGCCGTACGCCACGTACGCACGTACGCACGTACGCACGGGCTTCGACATCAATATGACAAGCAAATATTTTTTTAATCCAACCCGCCTCCAGAAATTGAATGGTCCATCCATAATCTGTTTGGCACCATCTCGATGTCCTCTATCCTAATATGTATACTACTGCTGGTGATGTATGTCTCGACTTCCAAAGCAGAACGGTAGTTGAGTGTTACAACCAGTAATGTAATAATCGACCGGTAATGTAATAATCGACCAGTAATGTAATCAATCGCCCGGTAATGTAATAATCGAGCGGAAATGTAATAAATCGACTGGTAATGTAATAATCGACCAGTGATGTAATAAATCGGCCGGTAATGTAATAAATCGACCGGTAATGTAATAAACGACTGATAATGTAATAAATCGACCAGTAATGTAATACAAATGATGATGATAATCATTATGATGGTGATGATGATGATGTTAATAATGATGATGTAGAAGGTGATGATGAGGGTGATAAACGATTATGATGATGATGACATTTAAGGGGTCATCTTAGTGATGATGATGATAAAGATTATGATGATGATGATAACGATGGTGATGATGAGGGTGGTAAATAGTTATGATGATGATGAGGAAGAAGATGAAGACAATTAAGCGGTCTTAGTGATGATGATGATGATTATGATGCTGATAATGATGCTAAATATTTTGATGATGATGATAATGATGTTCACTTTTATAATGGCTAGCCATGCTGACACCCACTCGACGTTCACAAACGTATGATTAACATAGGAATCTCAGAACGAGTGAGCCGCGTGTTTTCTGGGAGGACATATGGAATGCCGTTCATATAACCTCCCAGGTAACACACGGCAGTAACTACATGTTGGCAAACAAACCAGTCAGACAGAGTGGTGAGGAAGAAGGGGGATCATTAAAAAGGGTCACTTCAACACATGAAAGAGGTAATCTACCCTCAATTAAGGGATCCTCACAAACCACTATTTAAGGGATCATTAAAAATGCTTAATAACTGATCATCATTTGATCAAATTAAGGGGTCTTATCAAACAAGTTAGGGGAAATCTTAAAATGCAATGTGATATATTAGAAACTTAACTGTAAACGCAAAAAATAATAAAATAAAAAGGGACCAGCTGAAACAATTAAGGGTTTATCTAAAAAAAATTAAGTTAAGGGTAATTTCAGTCAACTAAAATGTTCATGCGTTTATGAAGGTCGAGTGCGTGTCAGCATAGCTAGACATTATAAGGGTGAAGATGAGGATGATGATGACGATGAAGAGGAGGAGCAGGATGATGAGGCTGAAGGTGTCATTGTCTTCGTCCTCATAATCGAAATTATGATCACCCTCATTGTTATCATCTTCGTCATCATCATCATCACCACTAAGACTAAAGCTTAATTGTCTTCATCTTCTTCCTCATCATCATCATAATTAGTATCACCCTCATCATCACCAATGTTATCATCATTATCATAATCATCATTACCATCATCATCATATTCTTTATCATCATCATCATCGTAATAATCATCATAATCATCATCATCACTAATACCGCTTAATTGTTTTCATCTTCTTCCTCATCATCACAATAACCACTTATCACCCTCATCATCACCATCGTTATCATCATCATCATTACCATCATCATCGTTGTCATCATTATCATCATCATCATCATCTTTATCATCGTCATAATCATCATCATCATCACTAAGACCGCTTAATTGTCTTATTCTTCTTCCTCGTCATCATCATAAAAATATATCACCCTCATCATCACCATCGTTATCATCATCATCATTATCACCATCATCATAATCTTTATCATCATCTTCGTCATAATCATCATCATCATTATCATCGTCACTAAGATGACCCCTTCATCGTCATCATCATAATCGTTTATCACCCACATCATCACTTTCTACATCATCATTATTAGCATCATCATCATCACCATCATAATGATTATCATCATCATTTGATTATATTACTGGTCGATTTATTACATTACCAGTCGAATTATTACATTACCGGTCGATTATTACATTACCGGTGGATGTATTACATTACAGGTCGATTATTACATTACCGGTCGATTATTACATTACCGGTTGTAACAGACGCTACGGTTACAAAGTTGTACACGCTTGTTGGGATTGACCCTTACGCATATCCACAAAGACAAGACGTTGTGTGCAGAAAGCATCATCCACCAGGTCAGTTATTTAGCGCTAGCATGAAGGAGAAGGAGAGGGTAGTACCTGAACCCTTTCTGTAAATGCGATACATTCGTAAACACTTATTCCCTAAGCATTGTCATTGCCTGCATATGTCTTCTTTAATTATGATTAAATTGCTGTTATTATTGCGAAGGGATTAAGCATGTCGATTAACATAATTACTATGAATGATTCTGTGTGGTCAGGATAGTGCAAGTTTTCCAATGATTTGAAATGATATTGTAATATATGTAAATATATTGCGATAATGCTTCACTAGCTGTTATAATTAATTGTGCTATTACACAGTTAGCAGGTCATTGAAGCATGGACGCAATCTTAATAAACTACACAATTCTAACATATTAAAACCATATTTGTTAAAAATGTATTATATACTGAAGGTTCACATCCACCTTTTACCAGGAATGGGTGCCGAGTATGTGGGTCATGCATTTCCTTTTACAAGGCTTATTTATTTTTTATTTACTTCAAAATGCGCCATATTGCAAATAACTACAGTTTGCTTTAAAAAAAATGGACATCCATATCCCCTCTTAGAGTTGGGCTTCCACATGAACGTACACCTAGCTAAGCCCCTGACAGTATTTAATGTATGGTGTTGTTTACCACAACGCGCAACCGGTGTCTCTAGGTAATGGTTTATGTATCGCACCTGCAAACGAAACACATGGCTGGAAGTTTGTTTATAAATGAATATATGTTGTCGTACATATCAGGCAACATTTTCACACAAAGACCAGTGGAGCGCCAGTCGCCGAAAAGTATGTCAAGAACTCATGTGAGTGATTTACAATGTTACGATATCATAGAATAGCACAGCGAGCCTACTGCTTTGAAAGCAACATTTATGTAGGGTCTGCCAAATAAAAAATGGGTTTATCTTTACGCTGACCGCTGTCACTGCACTGAATTCAACTCGAATTGATTGCATCGAAACAAGTTGCTTAAGTAGATTTAGGAACGTCAAATTTACCAGAACATTAAGAGGATACGGTATATAATTGTTTTATTTATTTAATAATTAGGAAGATAATTACATAGTAATTTTCTTCAAACTGAATGCAGGTAGTAAAACTAGAGGGAACAACGTAGTATTTGTAGAACAGTTTAGATTGGACATGAGAAAGTACTCATTCTCCCAGAGGACGACATAAGAAAGTACTCATACTCCCAGAGGACGACATGAAACAGTACTCATTCTCCCAGAGGATGACATGAGAAAGTACTCATTCTCTCAGAGGGAAAATGAGTACTTTCTCATGCCATCCATAATATTTAGCATTGACATAGTTCATCGTGGGTCATGTTATATTTGGACATAATGTGTCTTACATTATTGCCCTTAATGGACCTGTAGGCAAATTTCATTAAAATTGTTATATTATTAACAACAATGTTGTCTGACAAGGCCACTGTTCTGCACAACTTTATAAACCTATAGACCAAAGCAACACCTAAAGGTATACATTCAGCAATTAATGGTATTAAATCTATGTACGAACAATATGGTAGCTTCCATATCTTACTTAAGCATTACGCCACTGTATGCACATCTTGTTAACACTGTCATGCCACAGTGGCCATATTTGAGATCCGTACAATGCACAACAATACTGATGAAACAATTTNATATATATATATATATATATATATATAAAACACTAAAGAGGTATAATTTTCTCACATATGTGCCATTTATTTCAAAATGCAGATCAACATCCTAGTTTACTTTTTGACCCATTACACAACACAACGTGTAGTTTGGCATAGTTCTCACACACCTCAATTATTTTTCGCAACCCAGAACTAGTAGGACATAGTAATATAATGTCATCTGCATATCCTGCAGCTCCGCAGAAATGTTGCCCAATATAACAGCCAATACCAAGTTATTTTAATTCACCCAACAGCCCATCCATGTATACTCCAAATAGACGTGGAGACATAACACTTCCTTGGCGAACCCCGTTCTTAATACTGAATTGCTTTGACATTACATCATTCCATCTAACTTGTAATTTCTGGTGTGTGTACATGTGAAGTCTTACAACTAACTAAGTATTTAGCTAAAGTCAATACACGTCTAACAACAATTTGTTTGCTCTCAGTCGATTAAATAACTATTCGGTTTTAATCAAAAGGAAATTATCTTATAAAAACAAAGCCTATGGCATGTTATTAGTTATGACTTAGCCTGGCTTTACATTGGCGCTTAAAAACGCAGAAATTGTCTGATGCGTACTCGTCTTGTTATTGAATTGGCAGGCGGACGTTTTGACGGCAGAAAGTTTATCGCATCAAACAACCTCCGCCATCTTGAAGGCACGGCCACACTCTCGCGACCAATGACAGCGAGTGGGCGTAGCTACAACAGTCGCCCATGACCTACCGGGTAAGGATGGTAATTTCGCGGGCGGGACACGCTGGATGTGGAGACGGGCAGCTGGTCGGGCGAAATGAGGGAAAGAATGTTTGCGAATCGTTGTGTGTGTAAAAGCTCGCAAATAGCTGCATTTCACGCTGGCATTTGGTAACACTGGCACTGACATAGAGACAGGATGGGAAGATGCAGATAGCAGAAAACAACTGGGTCCGAAGAATACGCAAAGTAACCCAAGAAGATAGAAGGAAGATGAAGGAATTGAGAGAAGTGATTTGCAAGAAAAAACGCCTAAATATGAAAGTAGCCGGACGCAGAATGAGATGGGCAGGACATGTGCAAAGAATGGGTGAAGACAGACTGTCAAAAAGAACATGGAAAGTAGAAGAGGGTGGCAGAAGAAGAAGAGGAAGACCAAAGCTGCAATGGAAAGACTGTGTCAAAAGAGATCTTGAAAGGGCAGGTACGAACGATCAAGAGTGGAAGACCACCACAGAAGACAGAGGGAAATGGAGAACATTAACAATGAAAATGGAAGAAGCAATCAAGTGACTTGGACCCCCCGCAAGGGAGCAAGGAGAAGACGAAGAAAATGATTGGTTATTATGTTGACATCAACTGAGTGCATGATTTAAAGTAATTTCACATGCCACTTCATGCATATATAAGGTGTATTTTGACGATAGCAGTACGTTTAGCGATCTTCTCTTGAATTTGTAAATCCTATTCACGACGTCGCTGCCCAAATCTTGTTTTTATGTGAAATATATATATTTCTCCAACTACTCTACCAACCACTGTCACTTTCCAAATACATCTTTATCGTGGCTTCCCTCTGCCTCTTTGCCTTGCTAGTGTATCCCCTCAAGTATAGACTGCACCGGACATTCACCCAAACAAGATAGAGGCGATTGTGGTGGCCGCTCGCTGCATCAAGGTCTCCACTGGGTCGTATATTCAGTAGCGTGTGTTCGTCATAGGGGTACTTGAGTCTACACGTTAAATAAATGACACTTCACCGTGACCCAACCAACATCTTTGCCATAAACACAATCAAACCTTTTAGTGCCCTGGCTTCGCAACTTGCAGGGATGACATGCCATCGTGTTCTGAATATATAAATTTTAGCCATGTAATGCCATCCTTTCAGCTTCGTCATAATTTATTAGTCTTGTTGACTGTGTAAGGTTGTTCCAGCACTGGAAGGTTGTGTGAAGGTATTTTTCTTATGTCAAGACTGCTGGGTTTATTCCACGATATATCATCACGACCCCGCGTGTCATTAGTGCTAGTTGTCATGCTCTACCATTAGTGGTATTTGTCGTGTTCTACCATTAGTGGTAGTTATCATGCTCTGCCATTAGTAGTAGTTGTCATGCTCTACCATTAGTGGTAGTTGTCATGATCTACCATTCGTGGTAGTTGTCATGCTCTGCCATTAGTTGTAGTTTTCATGCTCTAACATTGGTGGTATTAATTTTGTCGTGTTCTACCATTAGTGGTAGTTATCATGCTCTACCATTAGTAGTAGTTGTCATGCTCTACCATTCGTGGTAGTTGTCATGCTCTGCCATTAGTGGTAGTTGTCATGTTCTACCATTAGTGGTAGTTGTCTTGTTCTACCATTAGTGGTAGTTGTCATGCTCTACCATTAGTGGTAGTTGTCATGCTCTACCATTAGTGGTAGTTGTCATGCTTTACCATTAGTGGTAGTTGTCATGCTGTACCATTAGTGGTAGTTGTCATGCTCTACAATTAGTGGTAGTTGTCATGCTCTACCATTAGTGATATTTGTCATGCTCTACTATTAGTGCTAGTTGTCATGCGCTACAATTAGTGCTAGTTGTCATGCTCTAGCATTTTGTGTTCTAACGAATTCTAACCAAGCGCCTTTACCATATAAGGGACATTTGACTTGAACAAACTAAATTAATAAAATTATAATTAATTAACACGCTTTGAAATTACATTAATCTAACACACTCTTAAATATCATAAGCAAAGGTTGCATACATGTATTTATTGTTCACTCGTTCTGGGTATATATGTGTCCCCTTGTTCATTGCCATTCAAATCAATTCAAAGTAAAGTGCAGACACAATATACAGTAACATAAAGCATTATTCGCAAACACGGAAAAACATAGTTGAAAACCAAAATGAAACGTATTAAGGTATTTTCAGTACAAGCATTCACATATTCACAGTTGCCTCGGTCTAGTTGTGTGCATAGTAGTCGTTAAGAAAGAAGCGCTTAAAGGGAATAAAAACAAGGCACTACCTAAAATGCTTTACACATTTACTTTACAGGATGGGGGATTTATGTCCAGGAAACAATTAAGTGCATCCGCGCAGAGACGGTAAATGGCTCAAGATGATGGATGTAGCAAAAATCCAAATTAATTTGGTTAACAGTTAAATATTTGTATATCTTAATATATATTTTAGAACAAAAAACTACTAACAACTATACAGTAATATGTATTTTAGAACAAAAAACACTCACGACTGTACAAAGTCGGGGGGTGGGTTGTTTCGCCATGAAATCAGTACCTGCATCCACAGAAAAGGGCAAAATGGCGCTAAAAGACCAGGAGAGATGTCAATAGATGTCACAACATCAAAAACATTATTTGGTTAACGGGCTACAATTGTATCGTAATGTGTATATGACAGGCCCTACCGAACACAATCATTATTAAGTATTTTTATTATGGGCAAAGGGGTTCGTATTATAAACAGATATGTTTGTTACCTATTGGAAAACTCTTTTCAGCAAATAGACAAACTAGCTGTTTGCATTTAAAAAATAATAAGAGTACCCCAAAAAACCGTCTTGCCCCATCCCTGGGATAATGTAAGGCCACCTGTCTGGAGCAATGCTTTCCACAACTCCCTCTCCCGTGTTTTTCGTTCGTCGAGCTGGATCGACCCAGCAGTGCACGCTAAAGTCAGTTCAGGTAGTGGCTACCCAACCTTGACTGCCGAGCAGAACAAAGACACGCCATGCCTGGACGATTCTGGTCGAGCGAAGTAAGAAGGCCTCACGAACTAGCCATGTGTAAAACACCGTAATAGGGAGTTATGTACCATATTGGTTCGTCCATATCAATAAAATACATAAAAATAGTATACATTAATATATAAGGCTATTATATTTGCTAAATTTAAATTGGAGTTAACATATAAAATACACCTTGCAATTCATAAATAAATAGAACTTTATTTCCTTGACTCAAAGCTCGTGTAGTTACAGAACACGACGCCCCGATATCGGTGTGCGCACACGAGTTCCGCCAACGTATGTAATGTAATGTACGTTGACCAGTCAAATAGAGTCTAGTAATATGTACTGAGCAAGTCGCACAGCCACGGAAAGGGAAATCATTGATAATCGTGCAATCGACGACACGCAATAACGGCTTAGCACTGGACGCTTAGCCTTATCAGGGCATGCTTTATTCAATGACAACTGTGTTGGACTACCGATAACTTAATGACATCCTTGTTCACTTCCGAACTGGAAGTTTTAACTTTGGATGTTACATCTCTTGTTCAACCTTATTAAATCTTAAAACAAAAGATGCTGCCCTATTTCTGAAGTTCAATGGTCTAACTATCTGCATGAATCGACGGTTTGCATCTCGTTTGAAACAAGCCGTGTCCCTACTGCAGTGAACGACATACCGCATTATTCAAAACAATGTCGTACATTGATATATACAAATGTTATTGAGCTATTCGACAGCAACTCAACAACCCATGAATTATGTGATGAATTGACTCTCAGTCAGTAGGTCGATTGATCGATTGCTTTAGCCTGCTGGTCGGAACCGGAAGAACAACAACATGTGCTTTCGTCAGGGGTGCTGCTATACTGTACACATGGAATGTACGGCTCGTTTAAATAAACCTTGTTTAATTGCTCTGATGCCGTAATGTACACATACACATACCCACGTAACAAAACATTACATTGGCGACGAGGTAGGCTACTTGTGTGTGTGATGTCCGGCAAATTTGAGGCGCTTAGTGGGTGAAAACGCCACATTGACAGCGGCCGTAGAAAATTTGTTGCTGGTTACTGCCAGGCGAAGCGGCTGTCATTTGTGACTAGTGTCAGAATGTCAGGCCTGATAGGGGGTTTAGGGAAATTTGACCCCAAGACGGAAACCGTGGACTGTTACGAAGAGCGGCTAAAGTTGTATCTAGTCGCTAATAATATTTTAGCGGTGGAAGGAAATGCAGAGCGTCGAAAAGCAATTTTCTTGAGTGAGGTAGGGAAGGAAATCTTCCAAGTGCTTTCCGATTTGTTTTCTCCTGACAAGCCCGCTAACCGAACACTAGAGGAACTCTTTAAAAAATTGAAAGAGCACTACGAGCCAATTCCTAATGAGATGGCAGAATCGTTCAAATTCTGGACCCGTGTGCAGGGCTCGGGAGAAAGCATTGCTGATTATAGCTTAGCTATAAGAAAATTAACCGTTCACGCGAATTTCCCTGACCAGAACCGGTGGTTGAGGGACCGGTTTGTTACTGGATTGAATCACAATTATGTGCATATTCAAGACAAACTCAGTAATATGTCGCAGCTGACATTTGAGAAAGCTGTCGAGATAGCTGTAACCATGACAATGGTCAAAGAGAGCGCAAGGCAGTTTCGCCATCCAGGGGGGGGCGGCAAGTAACACTACCGCTAATGCCAATCAGGGTTTTGCCAGTGTTAACCGTCTAAAGTATGCCTCTAAGCCTGAAGGGGGACGTTTCCTACCCAGAGATGGTTCTACAGGGGGTGTATTCAACAGCATCAGAAAGCCCCTAGACAACAACGTTGGCGTTGTGGTGGCAAGCATGCGCCACAGTCGTGCAAATTCAAGGCGGAACGGTGTTTTAGCTGTGGCAAAATAGGCCACATCGCGAAATCGAAAGGCTGTAAAGGCAAACCGCGAGTCCGTGCCGTCCCTGAGGCGACATCAGAGGATGTGTATAATGTGTACACCGCATCGACAGTGAGCAAGGGTGGCGGCATAAAGAGTCGACTGTCGAACACACACAGTTTAGCATGCAGCTAGATACAGCGGCAGACGTGTCGCTAGTTCCAGAAAGTGTTTATGCGAAGCACTTCAAACATCTGCCACTGCAGGCTGCTGGCTTTGTTTTGAAAACATTTGATAACCAGAAGGTTGAGCTGGCAGGAAAGATTCTTGTCGACGTCAAGTATGAGGACCAACAGGTGCGACAGTTGCCTTTGTTTATAACGAAAGGGGCGGACAAGGCGGCATTGTTTGGTCTGCAGTGGTTAGACAAGATAAAACTAGACAAATATTACTTAAAATGCAACCAAAAGTGAACAAAACAACCAGTATCTGTTGTCGTCGCTGTGTCGTCAATGTCAATCCTTAAATATAACAATTCATCAACGACACTAACGGGATAACTTACTTGGCATGCACTCTCCCCACAATTTGTTAATGTCATAATTGTTTGTTGTAGCGCACCACCGTTTTGTATTGTCGACGTATGTACAGTTGTTGTACTCAATGCCCTTGTAAATGAAGGGGAACACACAAGGAGCTCCCTCACCATTTCCGCCCTTCGTCCAAACAACTCCAACTGAAGCTGAAATAGAAGTAAAAAATATTGTTTAAAATGTATATATATATAGATATATATATATATATATATATA
>SDWI01001525.1:0-16493 GCA_009193005.1 Lamellibrachia luymesi | reverse complement strand
TATATATATATATATATATATATACAAACGTACATACATACATGCATATAATTATATAATTATTACTTGCCCAGAGACACGCAGAAATAAATAATGACCAAACATAAATGGAAAAAAATGTACTCTCTACATCAATGCTTGCCTCACCTTGGACTTCAGGGATAAAGAGGAGAGCAACAATACAATATTTAACAAGATTGCTATCTAAAGTAAAAACCTCACAAGTCAAGTGGACAAGGAAGCCATTGGCTTATGAAAGAGTCCAACAATTTGTAATCTATGTGTATCCTGCCGATACGAAGTATTTGTCAAGTTGTAAAACGTCATCCATGTTATGGTAGGAAAAACTATACCGAGAACGTCCTAAAGTTACATTAGCCTACGATGAACACATTTTTGAGGAAATGTCCCGTATAAGTAACAGAACAGTGCAGCCAATAAGACACAGGGATAAGAATGCAGTTTGTAAAAAACACTGAACATTTGCCACGGGTCTAACCAGGTCGCGTGGTCAGTATAGGTGCCCCTAGGTTATTTTGATTATTTTATAAAACCAACGGAGTAATGTTTTACACTTTAGCAGAACCTACACTCACAGTAACACGACATACACATGTGTTTAAATGTTTAATGACACACACTCACCGGTAATTTCTAACTGTCAACCAGCAGGAAATAAGTATCCCATTGTTCGTTAATCAAACATGTTCTAAACATTGTCCTCATGACACTTCATGTACTTCTGAACATGTACAGGTCCACAACGGTCACTCCAAAATTTGCATATGTTATGTCTATTCTAATTTATAGCAAACACATGATTACACGTACGACGGTGTCGGTTCACAACGATGTAATGGCTTTAGACCTCAGAGGAAACCCGCTCTGGTTGGAAAGGAACCCGCCAGATACAACATCGACATGGCAGCCTTGAGTGAGACCCGGCTTGCAGGAAAAGGCGAGCTTTATGAAAGGGGCTCTGGCTACACCTTCTTTTGGAGTGGCCGATGAAGTGAAGAGCGACGCGAGGCTGGTGTTGGCTTTGCAGTGAAGACAGCTCTAGTTGGCAAGTTGGCTGGACCTCCCAATGGAGTGAACGACAGGCGTATGACCATGAAACTCCCCTCCTCGTTTGGAAGGAAGCATCTTACCATCATCAGTGCCTATGCTCCCACCATGACCAACTCGTATGAAGTGAAGTTCAAATTCTATGAGGAACTTCACTCTGCCATTGCTGCTGTTCCGAAAGCGGACAAGCTCATCATTCTTGGTGATTTCAATGCTAGAGTCGGCTCTGACAACGTCTCCTGGGATGGGGTCATCGGAGAGTATGGAGTGGGCCACTGCAACAGCAACGGTCTCCTACTATTCCAGACCTTCGCAGAGCATGAACTGCTGATCACCAACACAGTCTTCCGCCTCCCTACCCGAAACAGGACGTCATGGATGCACCCTCGATCTAAGCACTGGCATCTTATTGACTACGTCGTCGTCAGGAAGAGGGACAGGCAGGATGTGCGGATGACGAAGTCTATGTGCGGCGCTGATTGTTGGACAGACCACCGCCTCATCGTCACCAAGCTCAACATCCGAGTCCAAACTAAAAGACGCCCGCAAGGCAAGAAGGCTCCAAAAAGGCTTAACATCACCCAACTGAAGAACACCAGCACCAAACAGTGTTTTGTCGACAACTTAGAAGCACGTCTTGAATCCACCCCTCTGGACAGCCAGAATGTGGAGGCCGACTGGGCGACCCACAGAGAGCTGGTCTACAACACAGCTACTGAGATCCTGGGGCCCTCGACCAGAACGCACAAGGACTGGCTTGACGAAAACTGCGACGATATCAAGCAGTTACTGGATGAGAAACACCGTCTCCATCAAGCCTACCTCAGTAGCCCCAAGTCCACCTCGAAGAAAGATGCATACAACACCATACGCAAAACGGTACAGCAGAAACTCCGCCACATGCAAGACGCTTGGCTGAGAAACAAAGCTGATGTGATCTACAACTACGCTGACAGACATGACATGAAGAACTTCTACGATGCCCTGAAAGAAGTATACGGTCCAACATCCTCAGGATCATCCCCTCTCCTCAGTGCAGACGGGAACACACTGTTCACAGACAAGGAGAAGATTCTCGTACGGTGGGCTGAACACTTCAACAGCGTCCTGAACCGCCCTTCATCCATCAACAATGAAGCCATAAACCGTCTCCCCCAAGTGCCCATCATTGAAGCGCTGGATGATCCACCAACTTCGCTTGAGACCAAGAAAGCGATTCGCCTACTCTCCAGTGGCAAGGCTCCTGGTTCAGACTCCATTCCTGTCGAGGTCTACAAGGAAGGTGGCTCAGCTTTGACTGAAAAGCTCCATCATATGTTTCTACTTATGTGGCAGCAGGAGACGATCCCCAGGAGTTCAAAGATGCTTCTATCATACACCTGTACAAGCAATCATCAGGTCTGCGACAACCACCGAGGTATATCCTTGCTCTCCATTGCAGGCATGATACTTGCCAGGATCCTGCTTAATCGTCTCATAGCGCACCTTGACCAGGGACTCCTACCAGAGAGTCAGTGTGGATTCCTGAAAGAGCGCGGGACCACCAACATGGTGTTTGCTGCAAGGCAGCTGCAAGAAAAATGTCAGCAGCAGAACTCTGACCTGTTCTCTACCTATGTCGACCTGACCAAGGCCTTCGATACGGTTAGCAGAGAAGGTCTGTGGAAGATCATGGCCAGTACGGACGCCCACGGAAGTTTATCTCCATGGTGCAGCAATTCCACGCTGGCATGCAAGAACAAGTTCAGGACAACGGTGAGACATCTGAGCCAT
This sequence comes from Lamellibrachia luymesi, assembly GCA_009193005.1. Taxonomy (NCBI): domain Eukaryota; kingdom Metazoa; phylum Annelida; class Polychaeta; order Sabellida; family Siboglinidae; genus Lamellibrachia; species Lamellibrachia luymesi. The sequence continues at coordinate 13,652 of SDWI01001525.1, read as the reverse complement.
TTCCTGTCACTAACGGCGTCAAGCAGGGCTGCGTCTTAGCACCAACACTGTTCAGCCTCGTGTTTTCCGCAATGCTGACAGACGCTTTCAGAGACGGTGACGTTGGAATCGACCTCAGGTACCGTACAGATGGCAAGCTGTTCAACCTCAGGAGGCTTCAAGCAAAAACCAAGGTCAAGACAGACATCATCAGGGACTTCCTGTTTGCTGATGACTGTGCCCTCAACGCCGGCTCAGAAGCTGACATGCAACGCAGCGTAGACAAGTTTTCCATAGCCTGCACAAACTTCGGTCTCACCATCAGCATAAAGAAGACTGAAGTACTGCACCAGCCGGCCCCAGGGAAACCCTATGTTGAGCCCAACATCACAGTCAACGGTCAGAGACTCAGTGCAGTGAACAGGTTCACCTATCTTGGCAGCACACTGTCTCAAAATGCCTCCATTGATGACGAGGTGAACGTCAGAATTGCAAGGGCCAGCGTGACCTTCGGCAGACTACATGCCAATGTTTGGAACAGAAGAGGCATTAGTATACAGACCAAGCTGAAGGTGTACAGGGCAATAGTACTCCACACGCTGCTCTACGCATGTGAAACATGGACAGTGTACCAACGCCATGCCAAGAAGCTAAACCACTTCCACACAACGTGCCTCAGGAAACTCCTCAACATCATGTGGCAGGACAGGATTTCAGACACTGAGGTACTTGCCCAAGCAGACCTACCCAGCATCTTGACCATCCTAATGCAGTCCCAGCTACGCTAGGCAGGACATGTAGCCCGCATGCCAGACCATCGGCTCCCAAAAAGGCTCTTCTATGGCGGATTACAGCAAGGAAAGCGGTCCCGTGGAGGCTAGAAGAAGCGTTTCAAAGACATACTAAAAACATCCCTGAAAGCGTTTGCCATCACCCCGACTCCTGGGAACAAACAGCCATGGACCGGGCCGTGTGGCGTTCCTCCATGCACAAAAGCTCCAAGATATGCGAGGTCAACAGGACCGCTGCAGCAGAGCAAAGGAGGCAAGCCAGGAAAGCCCGAGCCAGTAATCCCATGTCCCAACTGCCAACGTACCTTCCGTGCACGGATTGGCATTGTCAGCCATCTGCGCACTCACCAGATCCAGCCCCAACTACCCCCAGATGACTAGAGTGGTCCTCGTCGACTAGACGGATGAACAGAGAATGACTCTATTCCAAACCAATCTGACACACGTGAAACTCATAACAACTAACTACACTGTATGTTTACTATCAACAGTACAGTCCTCCACAAAATATTTAAAGTTCCTCTGTCAGCATCAGTACATCTTACAGTATCTCGTTAACAGACCTTATTGTGTCCCTTCCAGGGACTACAAATCTAGTCGTTTCACTGGCGCTCTAGTACGAGTGGATCTCCTAATTACAGGAGTTTTAAATACAGTAGGTTCGACAACCTTACTTGGAGGTAGCGTCGTTGGTATCACGCTTGTCGGTTGATTCACTATCTCTGGAACCTGTTCAGTTTCCGGGAACATCTCCTCCACAATTGGTTGAGGATTCACGTTATGCCGACGGCGCACATGATCCAGGTGTCGTCTAATCATGCGACCATCGTTTGTTTCTGCCACAGTGACGTCACCATTCCGATCGCGTAATGTTGATGGAATCCACTTGGGTCCGCTCCCGGTGTGATTCTTTACAAAAACTGCATCGCCGATGTCAACAGACCGTGTCGTTGCACTGCGATCGTAGTATTCCTTCATATATTGCTGACGTATTTTTACCTTCGAATTGAGGTCTGGCAGTACTGCATCAAATACTGTTCGAAGCTTGCGGTTCATCAGCAGTTCTGAAGGTGCCACACCAGTGGTGCTGTGCGGTGTCACACGATATGTTAGCAAGTATCGAGCTAGTCGTGTCTCCATTGAGCCGTCACGCATCTTCTTTAAAACCAGCCTTTACGACTTGTACTTCTCTTTCTGCCATTCTATTTGAGGATTTGAAACACTGAAATTCCCTGCTGGTAAAACATGCACCGTTGTCAGTGACGACCGAGTCCGGCAGGCCATGATCTGCGAATAGTTTTCGCAACTCTTCGATTGTTGTGTGCGTTGTCGCTGACTTTAGGACTAATGTTGCTATCCATTTAGAATAAGCATCTACCACAACCAGGATTGTTTTGCCTTCAGTAGGTCCAGCATAATCAGGATGTATACGAGACCATGGTCTCTGTGGAAATAACCATGGCGTCATTGGTACGCGAGTCGGTTCCCTCGCGTTTTACTCGGATTGGAAACACTATTTCGTCACTTGTTCTATTTGTGCCTGGCCACCAAATGTACGATCGCGCCAGTGCCTTCATCTTAACCACTCCACTGTGATAACTGTTTAGTAGTTTAAGCATGATTGTTTGTCCTTTCTTTGCAACGACAACCCTGGCCCTTCTCATAATGCACCCGTCATGCATGCTCAGTTCATCTCGGAATCTACTGTATTCCTGAATAACCGGGTCTTTTGTGGGCCAACCGGTGAGTACGTATCTCTGTACTCTGGACAGTGTTTTGTCGTGTAACGTCCACTCACGGATGTGTGCTGCTGTCACTGGTGACTCATTCAGCTGCTCGATCAGGTCAACATACTCAGCAGGCGAAGGTGTTACTATTGGCTTTGTTGACAAAGGCAACCGTGACAATGCATCACAGTTCTCGTGTGTAACACCACTGCGATACCTAATTGTATAGTTGTACCCTGCTAGTACAAGTGCCCATCGTTCAATACGACCAGATGCCTTGTATGGCACCGGTCGCTTTTCGTCAAACAGCCATGTGGGCCTTGTTGCGTTGCGGACGGCTTCTACCTTATCCACCGTTGGGTGTAAACCGTTTCGATCGATTCGATGTCCCAGATACGTCACTGAAGACCGAAAGAATTCGCACTTCTGTTGGTTTAGTCTCAAACCAGCGTTCTCGACACGCTGTAGTACCGTTCTCATGTTTTCAACGTGCTCTTGTTCCGTCTTGCCAGTCACCAAAATGTCGTCCAGGAATGCCTGCCAGCAAACTCTCAAGTGTCCGCCGAAATACAGACGGCGCCACCGACACGCCAAATGGTAGACGTGTTTATCTGAATAGCCCTTTGTGTGTGTTGATTGTCACGTATTCCCGGGACTCCTCATCCAATATGAGTTGCATGTAGGCACGGCTGAGAACAAGTCTCGAAAATGTTGATCCACACGCAAAAGAAACATACAGATCTTCCACTCTCGGCAGAGGATACTTATCCTCTATGATCGCTTGGTTGACAGTCACCTTGTAGTCACCACACATTCTTACTCCAGTTCCTTGTCTAACGGGAACGATTGGTGCCGCCCATTTGGAGAATGTTACCAGCTCGATAATGCTGTCTTCCTGCAGTCGTTGCAGTTCATCCTCGATTTTGTCCTTAATGACACATGGTACGGGCCGGGCTTTGTGGAGTCGTGGCATTGCGTTTTTATCCACATAGAGTTTCACTGCCTCACCTCTCAACGTTCCCAATTCTTCACTGAAAACGTGAGGAAATTCATCCACCAACTGGGATGTCACAGAATTCCACACCGAGAACATATTCGCCCAGTCCATTCTGATAACTTCCAAAATGTTCCTGCCCACCAAATTTGGCCGTTCACCCTGCACTACCAGAATAGGCCTCACTGTTGTTTGCCCATCGTATGTAATCTCAGGCTCGATCTTGCCCATGCCCACGATGGGTTGTCCAGTGTATCTCTTTAATGTCACATCATCAGCCGGTCTTAGAAGAGTTTGATGCGTCCAAGCATCACAAAATGTTCGTTCACTGATAACCGACACCCATGCACCAGTATCCACAACCATCTGTATTGGGTTTCCATCCAATCTCACTTCAACAGTGATCGCATGTTGTACAGATGACAGTGAGAACAGCGAGTAATCAGTGGTATGTTGTGGAGTGCCTCTGTCACTGCATTCGACGTTTACTACGTTCGTTGACGTCAGTGTCCCCCTTTTCGGCATGCCCTTGTACTGTGGCCAGTGCGTTTACGGGCATGACACATTGCATCACGAAAACGACATTCACGTAACGAAAACACAAAAACACAGCTGTGACTTCAGTGAATTTGCCTGTTTACCATGCGCTCCTCGTTTGTTGTTGTTGAACCGTCCATAACTCTTATCCTTCACAGAGTTTACTATCGTCGCCGTCGGCCTGGCATTGCCATTTACCTGATTGTGGATGGCTTTCGTTTCACTTTCGACAATTTCTTCTGCAATTGCTGTTTGCAGAGCTTGCTCAGAGTTTCTTTCTTGGCTAAGCAATTTTCGCTGCGTGCTTTCATTTCTTATTCCGCACACTAACTTGTCACGGAGCGCTTCTCCGAAAAATTCGCCAAACTCTCAGGTGGATGCCAGACTTCTTAGCTCCGCCTCGAACTGCGACACCGTCTCGCCATCTCTCTTTTGACGTTTGTGGAACCGGAATCGTTCCCCTACCACTAGTTTTCTGGGTTTCAGGTGGTTTCTTAATGTGTTAGTAAGTTGTTGAAATGTTTTAGTTGACAGTACGTCCTTACTCACCAGATTTTTCAGTAGCTTGTATGTCTCTGCTCCGACCAGCGTTAGAAATGTGGCCACTCGTTTTCGTTCTGCTGCCTGACGTGTCTCTTCATTGTCTACGGCCCCCGCTGGCAACGCCCCAATTTCGTTTGCTACGAAATATTGTTCTAGACGTTCCAGGTATTTTTCCAGGTCGCCGCCGCTGTCGTATTCATTCATGCGACCAGTTGCGAACATCCTCTTTGTTACATCTGTTCTTTCTGAGGAAGAAAGCTGTTAGAGTCTTGTATAATGTCCAGTTTATTCAGCTTCTTAGGCGATTTTCCCACAATGTTCTGAGGCTTCACACAGGAAGCCAAAAAATCCCTGAAGAAACTGAACTGATGATCATGAAGCTTGTCGATCATTGGTTCCGTGCACTCGAAAGTACAGACGAACTGTTTCAGAAGAGGCAACACGGCAAAGTAGAAATGTGCCATGAGAAGTGTTTTTTCTATTTTTCTCATAGAGGACACGGCGAATTATTTTCTCCTTCCTGGTATTGCCATCATCTGTCATCTTCTTCTGAGACACAAGTTGCTGGATCTCTCAAATTCTCATCCTTGTTTCTGGGCTCACTTTCCGCGCCTTTTATATGGCAACCACATTTGCTAAGTATATAGGCTTGTCTTTCACTGGCGGGTTCGAATAATAGAAAACTATGAATGCATCCATCATTCGCAGGGTGTTGACTGCAACATCATGGCATGAAAACCAGCTATCGCTCAAAACCCTCTTTGGCATGGTAAACTTCATTGAAAGCAGCTGGCACACTTCTTCAAGATACTGCCTCAAATATGTCGACCATTTAAAGTGGTTGGCCAAGTTGGTGAAGAGTGCTTAGATGAAGTTGTCAAATGGTGCACTTATCTTCTTGGAAGAATTATGTATGTGGTGGCACACATCACCGTCTACACCAAGGAGATGGTTGGCTTTGTCATTTCGGATTCTAGTCTCCAGTCCCGACTTGGAGCCACGCATTACAGCACAAGAGTCCATCAAGATTCTGCATAGGTTTCCCCAAAGAATGTCATGTTTGTCGAACAAACTTGCCAACTATTGGTACAATGCAATGAAATTGACGTGCACGACAGTAACGGATGCGAAGTGTTCCGCAGCCATCTTATTTCTCCCAGGACAGTAGTAGCTGACAAGAAGGGCAAGTACTCGTTGCAAGGAATTGCTAGTACTCTCATCTATATTCGGAGAAAAGAGTAACAGCCTTATGTTTTGAACTGTACGATGGTGAATGGTCTCTGCCAGTCCATAATTCATTTTGTAGGATGCAGAGGTGCCGTCGATTGATAAGGCAACTAATTGAAGAATATCCATCACATTCACGATTACTTTTCTACACGTGAACACCGTTTCTGCGTTTATTACTAAGACATCATTTACCCATTGTTCCCTAATATAATTATATTTTTTTATTGTAAAGAGTTACAATAAATTTTAATTGTGTTGAACAGTGGATATATTAATATGTTGGGGAGATCGGGGCACCAAATACTTGGTTTTTTTTCAAATCCCTCCTGTGCCGAAAATATACAAATAATAAAAACAGAAAGAACAATAGTGATAATAAGGGTATAAAACCACACAATACAGACACTACGGAGTTAAATCGGTGTTGTTGTGTCCTATGCTGCCCAGGGGGCTGGACGCTTTAAAGCTAAGACAGCAGAGTTCACATTTAACAACACACTAAAACGATTGTGTTCACGCATAGCAATGCCAAATACTCGTATGTCTGTGTTGAAACACCAACGCTTTAACTCCATGTTGCTATCGCTTCTGTGTGACGGTGTTTACCTCACTCCCGAGGGGTTACAACGGTATTATTTCTCTCTCCGTCGGGGAATCGTGGCAGCTCTAAAGTAGCAAGTTTACAATGTCAGGAAACCTAATTTGAATTGTAACGGTTAATAATCCCAACGGCTGTTCCCACATGCAGGTCAGCCGCGACCCATTGGCATTGTTTACACAGTGACACTTAACAGCATATAGGGGCTCCATATATGTCCTTTGTCTACTGATAATAGCCTTTCGATTGCTTATCCCTGTGAGCTGTGTGACCTTATTGCAAGGATTCTACCCCCTAGGTATAAATTGTTGATCACTAACCTACACACAATTATTACACACACTGAAGATGGCTAGTATTTATGGTTTTCTCCATCGCAGCATTATACTGCCCTGCCAATCACAGATATGGTGGTGTAACATATACAACATTTTCAGTGGCCATGTTATTAATTTGCATTCTTCCGGATGGTAGCAGNTCTACCGGATGGTAGCAGCATATATATATATATATATATACTTCCAGAACATGCCAAAACCATCGGCACAGGGGCGGGCAAAGATAGCCGAAACAACTGCTCCAGGCATGACTGAGGCTCCAACACCGGATGCCCAACCCCCAAGATGGCAGTGTATCCAATGCATTGATGGCAAATCTGTTGGCCACATTGATGACGAAGATCGATGATAAATTCGATGAATTCCGCCGTGAGCAGTCGACTCATGGTCCTACCTCGGCTATGCAGTCGACTCATGGTCCTGCCACGATTACGCAGTCGACTCATGGTCCTGCAACGATTGCGCAGTCGAATTATGGTCCTGTCGCTAGCACTTCAGCTGATCCTGCTCACTGTCGACGTCGAAAACGCGTCCACTCTCCATCACTTGATCTGGCTGTCAACTCATCCGATTCTGACGAGCTGACAGACAACAACTCCCATGCTGAGGAAATTGAGAGAGCGATCCACCACAAAGCGAAGTACCAGCGGACTTCAAAACCAGGTACTACCGCTTTTACATGGGCTGGGCTCAGTCAGGGGACGAGGTAACAGTGAAACTAAGAAAACGTATCCTGTCCAATAAATAATAACCACTTCGCATTGCTTGCTCAGTGATTATGACCTAGACCCCCAGGAAGACCCGGCCTCCCCACCACAGACAGAAAACGAGCTACTATCCCTGTAGATCAGATTGGGGAATGGCTTCATCTGTTCATGACCTACGCAGAAATCAGGTTAGAACAATTTCCGGAGGAAGGTAGTCAGCTCATGACATGTATGGATCACATCATAACCATGCATGCACAGAAAGGCCCCCTAGTCTGGTTAGAATACGACTACCGTTTCCGGGTCAGGAGGTAGAGGACGGGTGCCCCTTGGAATGTGTTTAACTACCCTCTGTACTCGAGCGTGAAAGCAAAATGTAAAACTAAGGCAGCCATCACATCAGTGACATCCCAGCCTTTTCGTGACTACGTCACGGAAAGCACACGTCCCCACTCCTCGCGCTTCTGCTATAACTCCAACAAGGGTAGATGGTCTAAGCGGGATTGCAATTACACACACGGATGTTCCTTCTGCAAGAAGGAAGGTTATAGCCAGCTGGTCTGCAAAGCCAAGCTTGCTTACAACATAACTCACTACAAAGCTCTCCCTAAAGCAACCTGATTTTTCCACAGGGGCCAGCAATACAGTGACCCAGCCAGCAACGACAACAAAGATACATGTGTTACCAACACCGGTGAAGCCTAATGTTTTGACATTATTGTCGCAGGGATATGACAAGAATCTAACCAAAGCTCTTGTTACAGGTTTTACTGATGGTTTTCGCATTCGGATCAGACCCGCCGAAGCATGAGTATGAGAATCAAAGGTCGGTCAGGGATAACCTAGATATCGTACAGCAGAAGCTGAATAAAGAGAAAGCACACAGGATTGCGGGACCTTTTGTATCAGATCCTTTTCCAAACATGGTTTACTCACCATTAGGACTAGTTCCGAAAAAAGAACAAGGGGAATTCCGACTTATTCACGAACTTAGCTTCCCCAAAACCAACTCGGTTAACTCTCACATTATGCCCGAATTCACTGCGGTTACTTTCCAAATGCTAGATCATTGCGTTGAACAGCTTGTGTCCCTGGGCAAAGGAGATTTTATCGCAAAAGCCGACTTGCAAGATGCTTTCTGCATAATTCCGGTTTCATCTCTCGATTATAGACTGTTAGGTTTCAAATTTCAAGGACAAAACTATTTCGATTTGTGTCTCCCATGGGCGTGAGTCATGCATGCCGAACATTTGAGCTCCTGTCACAGGCACTGCAATGGATTTGTCAACACACATTTAACATTTCCCACATGAGCCATATCCTCGATGATTTTATTTTCTTCGGTAAAACACTACCAGAATATAGGGTTCCTAAGGATAGGTGAGGTAGCGGCTAGCCCACACAATCTTTCTGTGTCCCAATGTCGCATTAAACCCTCTAAAGTATGTCTGGTTTTCCTGTCATACAAGCACAGTGCTGGCCGTCCCTTCACCTTGGACTTTCTCCCCGCAGGCTTGCCCTTACCGTAGGAAGGTAGACTACATCATGCTCAGGGGACAGGATCAGGGCCCTCTTATCCGCTATGCCAATAAACGTCCAGTTCAGTGGAGACCACGTGCGAAAGTGTGCGTGCGCATAATTCGAGCAACTGTGATACACTGTCAGCATTACTGAGATCTTCACAGCACATGAACAACACTGTAAGCACGTCTGACACTGTTCTACAGCAAACAATATACACTTACTTGAAGAAGGTGCTCCTGTTGCTAGAAGATAAGAAGCAAATACAAAAGATTAGCCACTTCAAGAGCATGTTCAACCATATTACAATATATGGCGGGTACGTATCAAGCATATATATTTCGAAATATAATATACTGAAATTGTGCTCAGTGTATGTGATACGCCGACATGTTAGGTGTTTTAGGTAGTGCGATGTGTCTTCGGTACGATAATACTGAATATTCAATAGGACCCTTGGTTTGTGCAAAATTGTTGCCCCGATACATGTTTTTCACCAGGACAATGTGACGAATAACACTAAATGAAACAAAAACCAGATAGCAATGTATACGATTTTGCTACATACAAGGCATTAACTTATTAATTAGTTTGTTAATGTAGAGCTAATATTGTTAGGCAACCTGAAAAGAAAAAAGTAGGCTAGAAACATATGTTTTCCAGGTTATTACTTGTGTCCATTTTGTTTAGCACCTTGGATGCTTTTAGAGAAGTTAATCCAATGTACGGGGTGTAAGTAACGAGAACACTACAACATTCATACAACACATAACTCATACCGGTTATTTGAAGTTGGTATTATAAATTAAGTTAGCAACACAAAAAGTTAATGATTCCAATGAAGTTGTTAACCATATAACTTAACCTGTGATGAGGTAGCTGAAAATCACAGCAATATTAGGTAACCATCTTATATAATGCTTTTTTGCAATAATGTATTAAAACAAAATTAACCGATTATATTCCTTCAATAATATTTGTACATATTTGATTATAACACTGCCTTATGATACCTTATTATAATCGCAACAGCGACTCGAGAATGCGTTTTCAAGAATACTTGTTTTCGATAATGTTGTTATGACATGTTTTCTTTGTAATGACGGTGAACGAGTTACAATGTGAATAGTAAATTCGAGCAACTGTGATACGTTGTCAGCATAGCATATAAACAACACTGTAAGCATGTCTACTAATTCTATATAAAAATTATACACTTACTTGAAGAAGGTGCTCCCGTAAATACAAAAGATTAGCCACATTAAGACATTTTTTAACCATATTACAATATATGACGGGTACGTGTCAAACATATGCAACAAGAAATCGCCAACGTGATGATGCCATTAATATAGAAAATCACATTATACCAGGCATTTGTAATTTGCTAAATATAGGCATTTATTAAAGCATACATTATGTTGTTAATTCACATTTAATAAAATAGCACTCCTTGGTTACTTCATATATACACAGATGCAATATATACAGTGATACAATAACTTGGGAAATTGGGAAAATTAATTTGCAAATTGATACATAAAACATACTTTTCCTTCGTTATTGGACATGAATATACAGGTTACTGGACATGAATAAAATAACACAAAGACAGTAATACGCATAACTTTGGACACTAACGTGGCGTTGGGGTAGTGGCAACTGAAAACAAAATAAAATCACGGGGATTAACCAAGCAAAATAAAATATAGTGCAAATCTGCCAACATAAACATATTTCTAAACAAAAACCGCAATGTCTGAACGATAATTCCTATGGTGATTATTTGGTATACGTATAAAAAATGACGCATTGAAGAATTCTCAATGATTGTATGCCGTAGAAGATATTTTTGATGTATGCGTTTTGAAAAGCCATTACATTCTCAGGTTAGGAGGGAGAGGACGGGTACCCCTTGGAATGTGTTTAAATACCCTCTGTACTCGAGCGTGAAAGCAAAATGTAAAACTAAGGCAGCCAACACATCAGTGACATCCCAGCCCTTTCGTGAATACCTCACGGAAATCACACGTCCCCACTCCTCGCGCTTCTGCTATAACTTCAACAAGGGTAGATGTTCTAAGCGGGATTACAACTACACACACGGATGTTCCTTCTGCAAGAAGGAAGGTCATAGCCAGCTGGTCTGCAAAGCCAAGCTTGCTTACAACATAACTCACTACAAAGCTCTCCCTAAAGCAAACTGATTTTTCCACAAGGGCCAGCAATACGGTGACCCAGCCAGCATCGACAACAAAGATACATGTGTTACCAACACCGGTGAAGCCTAATGTTTTGATATTATTGTTGCAGGGATATGACAAGAATCTAACCAAAGCTCTTGTTACAGGTTTTGCTGATGGTTTTCGCATTCGGATCAGACCCGCCGATGCACGAGTATGAGAATCAAAGGTCGGTCAGGGATAACCTAGATATCGTACAGCAGAAGCTGAATAATGAGAAAGCACACAGGATTGCGGGACCTTTTGTATCAGATCCTATTCCAAATAGGGTTTACTCACCAACAGGACTAGTCCCGAAAAAAAACAAGGGGAATTCCGACTTATTCACGACCTTAGTTTACCCAAAACCAACTCGGTTAACTCTCACATTCTGCCCGAATTCACTGCGGTTACTTTCCAAATGCTAGATCATTGCGTTGAACAGCTTGTGTCCCTGGGCAAAGGAGTTTTTGTCGCCAAAGCCGACTTGCAAGATGCTTTCCGCATAATTCTAGATTCACCTCTCGATAATAGACTGTTAGGTTTCAAATTTCAAAGACAAAACTATTTCGATTTGTGTCTCCCATGGGCGTAAGTCATGCATGCCGAACATTTGAGCTCCTGTCACAGGCACTGCAATGGATTTGCCAACACAAGTTTCACATTTCCCACATGAGCCATATCCTCGATGATTTTATTTTGTTCGGTAAAACACTACCAGATTATAGGGTTCGTAAGGATAGGTGACGTAACGGCCAGCCCACACAATCTTTCTGTGTCCCAATGTCGAATTAAACCCTCTAAAGTATGTCCGGTTTTCCTGTCATATAAGCACAGTTCTGGCCGTCCCTTCGCCTTGGACGTTCTCCCCACAGGCAAAGCAGCTTGCTCTTACCGTAGGATGGTATACTACATCAAGCTCAGGGGACAGGATCAGGGCCCTCTTTTCCGCTATGCCAATAAACTTCCTGTTCAGAAAACTGCTTTTGCAAAATATCTTAAAGCAATCATCGCTAACACAGAATTAACAAGCAAGAAAATCTCGCCACACTGTTTCAGAATAGGAGCAGCTACATGGGCAGCTAAGTCAGGTTTCTCTTCTGAGCAAACTAAAGCCATGGGGCGCTGGCATTCCAATTCCTACCAGAAATATATCCGGGTTGCATCAATCTCTAGCAAACCATCTGCGTAAAGTGTGTTGGTGTGTCATGTCTACACCGACGAGCCAGCCCATGACGCACGTTCCTAGCTGCGATGACATCTCGCTCAGCCAACACTGCACCGGAGAGTTCACACTTCATTGTCAAGTCCACTCTATATCGGCCCTTGACGCGCGTGTCTAGCCTTGACGACCCCTCTCCCAGTAAAACCTACACCGACGTATCTACACCGACGAGCAGTAACAAAACAATGACAGTGAAGCAGACCGCCATCGTGAGAGTGAGCTACACCGTCAACAGGAGGATGGTCGTGAGGGGACTTCTCCCCTCTGTTGGTGGAGGCATGGTTGTGATGTCATTTGGCCCTCTATTGGCAGAGGGATGGTCGTGAGGCGACTTACCCTTCTGTCTGTGGAGGGTCAGTCACGTTGCAATACAACCCTACACAAACCCGGCCTGCTGTGTCAGCCAGACTTCAGATATTTATGCAACACACACCAGTCTTTCTGGGTACGAGACAAAATGTGACATTAACCATGGACTAATACACCTTTCATCATGTTGCGTGTGGTAGAAAATGGTCACAGCAAGTGCCAATATTTCACAATTGTGTATTGAACACAACTAAATAGTATCTACTGTGGCTCCGGCCAAATGTTGGGCCACCACCCGCACACAGGTGGGGCCGGGGTTTTTTTTTCACCCACTTTTGTGTATATCATTGTAAATACTCAAGCTAGCACTATATAACATATAATTATGTATGCTTGTCTGCACATAGGTACCTTTTCCCTCTTTGTATGCTGTCGCTTTGTATAAGAACAGCAAGGGTTTTTGATAAAGACTGTCTTCGGCAGTTGCTAACTACAGTAGAAAATATTGCTAATGTTAAATCTTATCTGGCATTGTTTTCTAATTGGTCATACACACCAGCTTAATCAGTAATGTACCAGGCAATCCTTATTGGGCATGAATTAAATTGGATTGCTCGTTACCAACCTACCAAATAGTTGGTGTATTTATACAAACAGAGAAAGGTCTGCATGAGAGTGTCCCCATTTCATTATAAACACAAATACACCGGGAGTCAACGGGGTATCGAGCTGCGAAAAACACACGAAATCATATTGCCACAGTTGCTAAGAACTGGTACACCCGGTGAGCGCTTCATAACATGTGTGGCGTTGACACAAACGACGAAGGACAGACGTAGACGGATATCGATCTCATTCGCACATTTATTTACCTGTGCTCGTGCAGCGGCGTTCTAGCTTGTAATGGTTCACCCTAGGGTCAACGACGAAA
>SDWI01001524.1:76274-109738 GCA_009193005.1 Lamellibrachia luymesi | reverse complement strand
CCCCCCCCCCTTTTTCTAAACGATGGATCCGCCCCTGGGTACGCCAGACTATTCACCATAATCACTGACGACAAGCCACTGGTGACCATATGTGTCAAGCCAATCCATGCCACACCCCTGCTTCTGCAACGGATGCTACTGCGAATACAAGGATACAACTATGACATCAAACACCACCCTGGTGAGACGACGGTACTTGCCTACACCTTGAGCGACTACCGAACCCGGAGAATGACACAGAAATCGAGCTGATGCTCGCGTTGACGGTGTTGACTTATTGGTCGATGACCCAGAGTACAAAACCATAGCAGTGGTCAACTTTCCCACACATAAGCAGCAACTTCTGTACGACGAAACAATGCAGGATCCATTGCTGAATGAGATCAAGAACGTTATATACACAGGATGGCCAGACATCATAAAGGAACTACCCACCGACATCAAGCCATATTGGTCCTTTAGAGATGAGCTTGCTATGGAAGCAGGTGTTCTCTTCAAGGGACGCCACATATTTATACCCCAATCAATGCAAAATGAGATCCCGCAATAGCTCCAACAGGGACACCAGGGAGTAGAGAAGACCCGCAGACTGGCCCGTGATACTGGGTAAACACCAAACGGGATGTAGAATACCTATGCAAATCTTGCCACACATGTCAGGAGTATCAGTTGGTACGCTATGATATAATACAATAATACTTTATTCGTCTGACCAGAAAAAACTTTTAACATTAGGTTTAGTTTTGGCACATCACATATATACAACATAAATCACAGGTTATTGAATCACATATTTATGTCTAATTTAGCGTTAAGAATTGAAATGGCAGAGGGTAAAAAAAGAATACGTGTAGCGGTTTGTCTTGATGTTATGGAGTAAAAAGGCCATTACTAATACTGTACTATACCACACAATACGTACTCGTACTCATGTAAATGTAGTCGTACTCAGCTTTTAGTAATGTACTCGTAGGGGAGACTGGGGTGCATTGGGACACCCCCTCCAATAGTTATATTTCGTGCAGGAAATCCCATGTGACGTCATCAGTAACACAGTGGGTGTTCGCCATCTTGATTTTACAACAAAAGTACAACTGAGCAAGACGTGCATGTATAATTATGATTTACAGGTAGTTAGACAAACATCTTAATACTAAGAGTTGCATATGTTTGTACTTTACCACTGAATGAAACAGACATCCATAATAGTGCAGGTAAATCAAGTTGAACTAAGGCATAATTTCATATCTTAGATGACTCATATCTAATGTATATATTAACATTATTTGGATTTTAAGCACATGGTATGCACCTAGGGTGTATTGGGACATATTCATGCGGGTGTATTAGGACTCTGTCCCAGTGCACCCCATATGTACATGTATTATACGTGATCGCAAAAACAATGACAGACCTCTTACACCAGAGCGCTTTTCACATAAGGATGTGAGGCCCTACCCGAAGGCTGGAGCTAGGAAGAAGACAAGTAAAAAGAAATGCAAGACACTAATTCTTACAGATGTTCCTGTGAAACAACAACTTGTAGAAGTTATAAGGCAGAGGGAAAATAAGAAAACAAAGAAGTACAAGCCAGTTGTCGATAAACCCAAGACAAACATGTCAAAGAAGACAACAGTTTTGTCAGGTAGTGATTCATCTGACGACGAGGAAATAGCTGCACTGCTCACTGTTGATGATTCAGATGATTATGAGGAATCATTTGAATCTGACTTTGAGGAAGACAAACAAAAACCAATGAAGTAAGATGAGAAGAACGGTGACTTCGCCCTTGCAAAGTATGCATCTAAAAGGGCAGTTTCTCAAATCATCTGTGAGGTCTTGCAAGTGCCAAATGAGGATGATATCTTGGAGGTCAAGTTTCTTGTTTGTCAGCCTACTAAGATGTTTCGTGTTTGTCATCCCAGAAAAAGGAAGATATTGATGAAAATGACTTTGAGGAAATCATTCTGAAACTACCAAAGCCAATTACCAAAGATGGCACCAAGCGCACAGTGAAACAGTTAATTTTGGATCAAGGTTTGAGCGACTACCAGTTATTAGCCAGCATCAGTTCATTGTAGGCTACCGGTTGCTTAAACAAATTTGATGGTCAGGGGCGGATCTAGGTTTGTTTGCAGGGGGGTCACAGTCAGTCGTAGTCATATGTCATTCTACTTACGAACCGGGGGGAGGGGGGGCGACACATATATCGTTTTACTTACATAAGGGTTAATATTAGCTGGCTGCTAATACTTCTGTCTTTACATTGACACACAGTGCAGTTTTATCTTATTTTTATGTCAAAAAAGTCATGTTTTATCACACATTTGTTAGAAACTTCAAATCTTCACAAATTATGTTGTATCTATGAAATAAACCAGGCAAACAAAAACAACGTTTGACACTGCATCGGCTAGAAAATGGTGAAACAAAATCTGGTTTTTACTAGAAAATAACACTAAACTGGACAATTGGAAGTCTTTATTAGACTGCATGTTAGTGCGTTTATGTTCACAAGTGATCCTGAGCATTTTACATCAGATATCCTAGGGACAAATAGCACACAGGCGCACACAGGCGGACGTGCCCCAACACAGAGACATATTTGGTGGGCGGCAACTAAATACCACTGACACTGGATAGAGCAACAACGCAAGATCCAAACAACAGCTCTGACATAAGGGCCTTACTGAGTACTCTAAATGTCTAACCAATGCCACTTATAAATACTGAAATTTGATCGAAAAAAAAAAAATTACTTTCAGTCACCAAAATAAGTTTTCTAGTTCACATCTTTCCAGCCAGCAACTGGTGGACGTCAGTCTCCCGCTGCATCAGTGATCGAAATGAGGGGGTCTGGGGGTTCCTGTCATAAGGCACGAGTGATCTCCCATAAGAAAAAAATTTAAGCTTGGGGGGTCCCACATTTGATCGTTTAACCGATGTAATTACCCTTCCGCTGTTGCACCTGTTGCTGCGTGTGAGGCTACTCTGGTTCGTCTGTGCTAAAACTCGACGGTTTTCGCAGAACTCGATAGTTTTTGCAGAACTTGATCGATCTCGCAACAAGAACTTGATGGTTTTCGCAGAACTCGATCGATCTCGCAGCAAGAACTCGACGGTTTTCACAGAACTTGACGGTTTTTTGCAGGATTCGACATCATTGTGTTGGTAGTTTAGCTGATTCATTCAGCTCACTCTATTGTCATTCAGTTAATCTCTGTTAAAAACATCTTAACTTATTCCACTCATATAATTGATGAGTGTGTGTTTTATTTTCTGTTGGGTATCTGCAGTAATGCCACCAATGAGTATCTAGTTGAGGCACATTTTACCATGGCATTTTACTTCTAAGAATTACAGAGCACTGCTAGCGCATTACTCCAGTAACAATGGTTTAGACCACAATTTACAATTTAGTAATTTAGCAGACGCTCTTATTCAGAGCGACTTACAACAAGTGCATCCAATCTAAGTTGGTAATATAACTACAGGTCGCTATGGTAGCAAGCAAGTTTTTTCTCTCAAAAAAATAGGCGTTAATAGCCATTACAGTGCCTGAAAAGAAGATTTTTAAGAAGATTTATTTGGGGACCCCAAGAGTCAGTGGTCATTTCGAACACTGCGTTGCATGTAGTTTGATGATCATGTGACTTAATCGTGTGACGGAAATGAAAAAATTCTGCAACGGCACGGAATAAAAGCCGGTTGGCGGACTTGCCCTGGGGGCGGACTAGTCCCGGTCTCCCCTTCGTGTTCTTTTACCGTAATATTTGCCATGGACACAGGGGGGTCTAAGAACCCCTTCATGGCGTAGGGGGGTCTTGAGACCCCTAAGACCCCCTGGATCCGCTGCTGATGGTATTGCCCGGAATGTGCTTCGAAGTTGATTGTATTGAATGTGATGTCCACGAGAATCCTTCAAGGGGCACTATCAGTTATTTTCTTGTATCTTAACTAATAAAGAAATTTTTTTTGCAAAAATTCATCCCAATGCACCCCAGCCTCCCCCACTCGGACCCAGGTCTGGTCAGAATCTACGTTCTATGCATTTTTGTATAATTATAAATATGCACAACATACAATTCACAAAAGAAGAAAACGGAAAACGACATAGAAAGTGAAAGCAACTACAAACCTGCAACGTAATGACGAATAACTACGGTCGTCTGGTCTTCTGTTTGGGTTACCACTGTCGGTCGTACATACACGAAGTCAACAAAATACTGAGTTTGGTTTGATCGCTGCCGCTCACAACAGCTAACAACACAACTACAGCAGTATAATGGTTGCGTTGAAATGCCCTGTCGCGAAATGACGGTATCATTGAAACGCTTTCGGTATTCTGGGCAGTCCACGCATCCGCCTGGTAATTGCTCTGCAGGCAGACTATTTTTTGGCAAGTGACGTGTGCTATAGTTCTTCGATAAAACACCTGTCACACATTAATGACAATATAATTTATAAAGCAACAAAGATCGTGTTGTTATCATTTAGCCCTTTTAATGGATTAAATGCAACTGCGGTATTTGTGGATTTTGCCGACGAGGTGTGGCGCAACCATTGGCTGGTTTTTGGTCGGTCTACATACTAGCAAATAACTGTTTGGCTGTACAATTTTAACATTTGTTAAGACGGTGCTCAACTGGAACAAATCCTCGTTTCTCCTCATCATCTTCGAACCTAATAGGGAATAAATTGCATCATGATTGGCAGTTAAATGACATTTACAACCAAACCTGACCGGTATTTAAAGATTGAATTGTTGGGTATAGGGACTAATTATATATATTTCATAAAAAATATCTTCTACTGACTACTGCCGATTTCTCTTTAGTGACGCCTTTGAAACATTGTTGATTTTGCAGAATATATTCTGTTACATTGTAGTTATTTGTTTATTCAATAAGTATTATTCAGAAATGGCATTTACCAAACAAGCTTCTGATTTTTAAAAATGCACACTTCAAAGATGGGTTTCTGGGAAATTCTATTTCCCAAATATATGAAACTGTGAAACATATACACGTGTAATTGGCAGTTTCTGGGGTATCCTATTTCCAAGAAAATGAAACCATGAAACAGAAATAGGTATGAACCTGCTGGGTGTTAGTCATTTTGTTCTGAGCAACCTTGGCTGCAATACGTGCAACCTACAACGTTCCTGAAGCATGGTTAACCTAAAATTGAAATAAAAAATCTAAACCTGATGTTTGAGCAAAAATTGTCTGGCAATATAAGAATAACCGAAATAGTTTCTGTTGTGTTCTCACATTCATAACTATGAGACACGGGTTCTATTGAAATATATTATATCGAGAAATTACAGAATACCACTCTAGCTGAAACACGCCTTTATTTTGTTCCTCGTGCGCATGCTTAAGATGACGTAATATCATTACATATTCATGAGCCACGATCGCATAGCCTCGATACACTACAGTACGTTTCTATACTTATGTAAGGAATAAACAGAAAGCAGTAGGTAGGACCACTGGAAAACAATGCTGGAAGCATCATATCAGATGACTTTCAAATGGCAGAATGAATATCTTAATCATTATAACAAGTAATACGCTGTCATTTTAACACAAAACCAAGAGGAGTGGTGTACTTTTTTAATGACACGATTAGGCTTAGCTATTTTCAAAATAGCCTGTAGGCCGCGCTTCAAGAATCTATGCTGTCTGGTTGGTATTATGGCAGTAGCCCTTACTAAATATTTAATTTAAGCCAGACTTATGCTAGAAGGAAAGGAAGCCCCATCACGAGTTTATCAATTCATTAGTTGATTGAGCCAGTCCAACCAGAAGATGTTCAAGTAAAGCGTTCACGTCCTGAAGAGTATTGTAGAAACAGTTGTATTTTGTGGAAAACAAAACTTGCTACTTCGTCTTCGAGGCTACATGGATGATCGGTCATGTGCATCGTCCAACAGGGTAAACTTCTGGACAATTATGGAGATGATGGCCAAAGGCGACGACACACTTCGAGAACATCTTGAGGCCGGAAGAATGCGCAGTATACATCAGAAATCATCAAGACTGAAGTGATTGATGTAGTAGCCGAATACATTAGAAAGAAAAAACACGACACGTTGAAGACGAAAATGCTTTATTTTCCATCATGGCAGATGAGGTCACATATCCACATGATAACCAGGAGATTATGTCAGTGTGCTTGACAACGATTCCTGGAACGAAAGCTAAAACATCTGGCACCAGATATGAAGAAAACGGAACTTGTCGGAATGTGCAAGACCAGATGAGTGGAGCGTCACACATGCTACGACACGTTTTATGACATGTATGAGTCTTGTGTGTATGTCTGGAAGCCGTACTACTGAATCCGTTTGGATATCATGACATCTACGAGGTTTCATGGACTGGCAATTGGGACAAGGACGAAGGGTCAAGGGCTGCTAACCAGTCTCACTTCGTCACATACCATCATCGCATTCACCATCACCCAAAAAATTGGACATTACTATAGAATTGTGAAATGCTTCTTATATTGATAATTTAATTTCGCTGAAGACACTTGTTACAGGGGATCAATAATGTGAAAAATGCTGCCTATACATATTGAAGATTACAACAATCAAATCAATTTTTTAGTATTAATCGATTCAAACTGGCCATTATGATATATTCCTTCCTGAAATAATTTGTTTGATACAAGTTTTGAATTTTTGCAAGACAGCGACACTAATAAATTATTAATAATATTTACCAAGTTATCAGTAGCTACAAAAACAACAGCGTGCTATGTTGTTACGTACAATATACACACGACGCACGAGTGCTGCTACAATAGGATCTACTGGACCTCCTGGGGAAGGCAATGCAGCATCAGAGAAGTCTCAAGCAATGCAGCATCAGAGCAGTCTCGAGCAATGCATGGTTCCGAACGAAATTTAAATGTGAAGTCATTTAGCCCATTATAAATTATGTTTGTCGATGCTCAAACCTGTAATAATTAAGTAAAAGTGTGTACAGGCCCTGTAATTTCAAATCATCAAAAGAATTGACTTTGATCGGACAACCTATTTATCTTAAGCTTGGCCAAACCAAAATTTGGCAACAAATGGAAACGTGATTGTGAATATGCCTGCTCAGTTGCACTTATATCACATATGAATTGTTTAAATTCACATATCCCAATTTAATACACCCTACATTTGTGTGAAACAATAAACAGGAAGGTCAACAGTGGTCTTACCCCAGAAGGCATAGTAGGAAGTCGGGGAGGGGGGGGGTTGTCCATGGTAAATTCTCCTGGTTCTTATATGCTCAGCATCAAAAGAAAGTCTTCACTTTATTATACACATATTTCTATGATAGCAATGTGTGGGTGGGTTTTATGCATGGATGTGTTGGTGTAATCTGGCAACCAGATTATCAGTCGTGCGTGACCATGACACGTATCATTTGTTCTGCTGATGACCAGGTGTTAATAATCTCGATTTGGTGTTAGTTAATTAGTCAAAGACTGGGACGATTTGAAGGAGTATGTATAGCCCTGATAAAGCCAATAAAAATAACTTTATAAGAATCAAAATGTCGAGCCTATCAAGTGACAACGCCACCACACTCTCGCTCATGTCACCATGGCTGCTCTCATCAAGCAATATCAAGTTTAGCCACGACATGCACGTCTAGTTCCCAGAAAGACGTCGACCAAGACAGGAAGTGGGACGAAGTACAAATGATTCAGCCTACATTCACACATGGCACGGGAAAAACTGAAAGATCCACGTTTCAACAGGTTTACCTGCCAGTGGTAGAGTAGTACTACTACCACCTCTCGTTAACCAGGATGCTTACCTATTGACTAGTATTTGGTCCGACTGAACCAGGAAAAGTAGCTATGTAAAGGCTGCCTCTATAAAATATTACATAAAGCT
Source organism: Lamellibrachia luymesi (assembly GCA_009193005.1). Taxonomy (NCBI): domain Eukaryota; kingdom Metazoa; phylum Annelida; class Polychaeta; order Sabellida; family Siboglinidae; genus Lamellibrachia; species Lamellibrachia luymesi. The sequence goes on along the minus strand of SDWI01001524.1, from coordinate 101,832 downwards.
ATTCACACTTTCACAGGTTACCCGAAGACAAAACACTTTATTTGACAGAAAACAAATAATTCATGTACAGTAAATTGCCTATGTGAGTGAAGACAAATTGGTGTTTCTAAATTCTGCATGTGAACGACATTCAGACCCGTAAATTGTACAGATTAGTCAAGTCACTGAGATATATCACCAATTGCCAATACCCACGAGTAATAAAATAGTTAAAATAAATAGCTAAATTAAATATTTATGATTAACAATTATTCACATCCTATAAAGTTCAACGGTCAATGAAAGCACAGTTGAACCTCTCTTTACAGTCATCTTAGTAGTACAGCCACAGCGCCATTAGTCACCCTGGGACAGTCCCGCATCATTTCCATAACTGTAAAGTATACGACATAAGTCCTGGTAATACAGTCCCATTGCTATTCAGGTGACCTTGACCTAGTCCTGACAGTTATATTAAAAGTGAGGTTCCACTGTACTCATAAATTCAATAGTGCTTAACGCTAAAGAGGCATCAAAATCAAACATTAACCATTAACATAATGTTAAAATTGTAACATTAAGAAACTGCATTTTAGCCTGTCAAAATATAAACCAATCCTGACTACTGTCTGTTGCTATGTACTCATTTGTACAGCCGAGTGAACTCGGGAAAGAAGGAACAAATATTACTATAACATCACACATAAACTGCATTAACAATTCCTGCCATTCGACAATAGCTAATATTGTCAATGTACAGGATGTACCGTCTGTTGTTCACAAGATTTAGACCATACATTTAGAAAGACACTTTATAAAGATGCTGATTATAAGTGCTCATAGGATATGAATTATTTTTTTGGCATAAAATTATGCTTTTGAATGCAGCGTATTAAAATACGACTTGTCTCATAAAATAAATGGTCACTCTGCTAAACCAAATTGTAAACAGACATGTTCTAATACCAACTCTGCCAAGCAAACTGTAAACAGACATGTTCTAATACCAACCCTGCCAAGCAAACCGTAAACAGACATGTTCTAATACCAACCCTGCCAAGCAAACTGTAAACAGACATGTTCTAATACCAACTCTGCCAAGCAAACTGTAAACAGACATGGTCTAATACCAACCCTGCCAAGCAAACTGTAAACAGACATGTTCTAATACCAACCCTGCCAAGCAAACTGGTAAAAGCAATCCTAATAATTTCTTGCATAAAAGTGTTTTTGTATGCAGCATATTAAACCACAATTTGTCTCATAAAATAAATGGTCACTGTTAGGAGTATAACAATACATCAAACTATCGATGCATCGCAATAGTCGATGTGAAAATGCAGTACTATCGATAGTAAATTTAACTATCAATAGTTATCGTCGATAGTTCACTGAACTATCAATAGTACTAAGAGTTGGCAAAGCAAATCAGCAGGCCTATTGTGTCACTGTAATACAGTTTGTAAATATGCTTTTTCAATTATGCTTGGTAGTTTTACTTATTTATCAACCTAACATCAACGATCGTTGATCAGAGCAGCGTCATTCACAGATTCACCATGTTTAATCAACTGCCTCCAAGGCCACATGATGGCGCCACCAATCATTTTGGGCTTCTTTCCTGGCTGTTCACTATTCCATTATACCATCGCGACAATTATGAAACTATCGCAATAATATTGCAATAGTAATACAGCTATCGCAATAGTATTCCCAATAGTCGCTGTGCTGCACCTAATTGTTAATGAACATATTATAATGTGAGCTGTGCCAGGCGGAGAAGCTGGGTGAGTACGTCTTGAAGCAGGCCTCCTCTTACACTGGACACAGCAGAAGACTTGGCAGTAGTTTTGCTGGACGAGGCAGTTGTGACAAAAGCGCCATCTGTCTCGAAGGTAGTCTTCAGATGTAGCTCTACTGGGTAGTGATCACTGACATCTGCCGTCTGCAAAGTCAAACAGAGAAAACAAGTAGTATTGAGATCCTCAGGTATTGTGAACTTTATTGTGAGCAATCTCATTATCCCTTGACATTAAGTAAATTACTGCAAATAATAATAATAACATGATAAGAAGAAGAAAGAAAAAAGGAAAATACCATATATACGTGATACTGAGAAACTGTTCAAAGCATTAATTTTGCTCTACAGTGGCATACTTATTCATGGTGTATCCCCAAGTGAGTTACTTGTAGGTACTGTTGTACAACTTCACAAAGATAAAAGAAAGGAACATCACAGCTCTGATAACTATAGGGCGTTGACCTTAGGTAGCATCATTGGCAAGCTTTGTGATGTCTTTATGATCACTCAACAAACTGGAGTTGTTGATACATCAGATTTGCCATTTGGGTATAAAGATGGCTTGTCTACAACAATATGTACGTTTATGGTAAAAGAAACTATTTCACAATATGTAAATAATGGTAGTACGGTGTGCATGTTTTTTTATTTCGTTATTAATATCTTTCAAACAAGTCTGGTGGTTAATCGTTGGATTGGCAAATTGTATGGTTTTAATGCATGACGTTGATTCTTGTCTTAAATAAACATATATTATTATAAATTCTATTTTTATATATATTTGTTATGGTAATTGCCACCTCATGTTAAACATTATTGTCAAGTTAAAATTGTAATGTTCAAAAATATACATTTTAGCCTGTCAAAAATATAAACCAACCTTACAAAAGATGCTGATGATTTAACAAGACAAGATTTAACAAGATTGCCATCCAAAGCAAAAAACCCAGATGTCAGTTGGGATATTTGTCAATTTTTTTTAACATTCATGCTGCTAACAGTTACACAATCTGTAGATAATTGGTTCTATTCATTTATTGTCTTCTGTGAGAATTACTACTTTCTGATATATAATCTACTGTGTTCCTTCACTAATGTTGCCTCATGTCCTCTGGTTCTTCTTTCTTAAGTGAGAACAAAATATTTCCATAAATACTTTTCATACCCATTCAATACCATAAAAACTTCAATTTAGTCTCCTCTTAATCTGCTTGTCACTATGGTTGTTAAACCACATTCTTTCTGGCGTTCTTCATAACTAAGGTCTCACAGTTCTGGAATTATTTTAGTTGCTCTCCTCTGTATTTGTTCTAGCGTATCTTGATCCTTCTTACGATATCGTTTCCACACTTGTATACAGTATTCTAAATGAGGTCTAATTATTAATTTATACAGATCAGCTCTTTTTCCTTACATGTTATATTATATGATAGTTGCTCATGATATAACAATGATTAGTGTTATGCTGTTAAAAGATATCCTATTAATATCTTGCATAAATTATGTTTTGCATGCAGTGTATTAAAATATGATTTATGTCATAAATATGTGTCTCTTCTATCTAAATTGACCAAATGTTGCATTTGAAAATTCGCACCACATGCAATTGAAGCTGATATAGCCAATTGGCTGAACATTTCAATTTTTTCAAATAATGTGCTACTTTGTCAAATTAATTCTGCTCTTTCTGGTGGTTGTGTTTTAAGTCAATCAGGAAGCTCCTTCGCTCTGTACTTTCCAAAATTTTTACATTTCTAAGGAGAATTTCTACATTGACTATAGAAGCAATAGGGAGGGGGAAAGCAGCAGTGAAAGAGGCAGCGTAAACGATGATTACCTGGTTGAAAATAACTAGTTTTTGACTGATGTGTCCAAGTATGCACCAGAGTCCATTGAAAAGTTTAAATGACGATTATCTCATTAATACAACAGCCTCCAGGAAATATGCAATTGTGACTGACATAAATATTGCACAATAATAAGTTGTGTTACATTGAAGCTCTTAATGCTGCATCTGATAAACCAAAAAACTAAAAATTGTCAAATGTGACATTTGGTAGATTAGGAAAGACGAGATGATCACTGTGCTGTGTCAAATAGTTAAGAAACATGTTATAGTGTCAGCCATGCAAGTTGGGCAAGTATGTCGCCTCTTACACTAGATGCAACAGAAGACTTGGCAGTGGTTTCAGTGGACATGGTGGTTGTGACTACTGGAAGTGTGCTTGGGTAGGAAGAGCTAGTTGTCTCTGAGATAATCTTCAACTGCAGCTGTACTGGGTAGTGGTCACTGACATCCGCCGTCTGCAAACACAAATAGTAGACTTGTTGACTTGAGTCATAGGGGCTGACTTGAGTCAGACTTGAGTCACCCATTTTCATGACTTGTGACTTGACTTGGAATTCAGAAAGATGTCTCAAGACTTGACGGTCATTGACTTGAGACTTGACAGTTTGTGACTTGCCAACAAGTCTGGCTTGAAATGTATGTAAAACAAGACCATGTTGTTGACGCATCGAATACAAAAATTATTAAGTACTTGTTATGTTTGGCTAATGTTTTGGCGGGGCAGCATCTGCCAAAATGTCCCACTAAAATACCACAACAAACATTGGTGAACACTTGTGACTTGACTTGGTATTCAGAAAGATGACTTGAGACTTGACTTGCAAATCAATGACTTACGACTTGACTTCCCAGTTTGTGACTTGCCAACAAGACTGTCAAACAGTGACAATGAGCAGTACTGAGATCCTCCAGTTACATGAATTAAAAATGTACGCATTCTTCTTATCCTTTGATATTACTTGAATTATTGCAAACTATTTATGTACTAATCCCTTTCAAAGAAGTCCAGTGATTAATCAATTGCATGTTTTTAATGCATATCCTGAAATCTTGCCTGAAACAAACATATATCATTATAAATTCTGCTTTTTTATTGTACCTGTTAATGGTATCTCTTGTTCATCTGCCAAAATCATTGTTGGAACAAATGTGAGTAAATGTTACAACTGATAGTCAATTTATGTTGAAAACGGTTACAAATACTGAACTACGTGGCCTTGCAATGCTTTATGTCAAAGCTACTATCATTTAATTCAACAATGAACAAACCATTTCTGAATTCCATAGCACGAGAGAAGCGAATAATCGTGAGAGCACATATAGCACCATATTTCTTTTAATACCCCAACATTGTGGTGATATTGTTTTTACACCTGGTGGATACACCTGAACAATATTTGGAATTGAACTTTGCCTGATATATGCCAGTTTGCCTCGCTCCCTTTCAGCATGCATGGCAAACCAGCAGATATATAATCATATGGGTTTGTTTGTGGGTTTTATGAATTTTTGTTGCAAGTCTTGCAGGTATGCACCAATCAGGGTTAGCATGAAGGCAGTCAGTTGTTATACTACAGATGGTCAAAGCATGTTGTTTAGTAAGGCAATACAACACTACCCAAGGCTCCATCATCATGCTGCAGAAGTAAGACAACGTTCACGTTGTTTACCTGTTCTTGAGTGAGTCCGTATGCGGTGTCAAAGCGAAAAACGTCAGCGCTACCAGCCGTCACACTCGAAATGAAGCCATCACCTGACATCACAAACCTGCAAACATCCACCATGTGAAGAAGACTTACTTTTACAAATAAAATACACTTGTTTATAAAAATTTGCACAAGTTAGAGTAATTATATACAATTGTCTCGCCTCACAATCATAGTCCTTGTTCAAACATCACTGCTGGGGTATATCTAGAGGGGCTTACCTTGATGAACTGTATTTAAAAGTTCAAACCATGTGAAAAACAGTTAAACATTCAAACCATATAAAATGATATATGAATAAATGCGTTCCTGAACTATTAAATGCACCATTGTAGTGAGAAAAAAAAATTGCTTTATTTTGCAACCAAAATTAGTTGAATTAATACCCAAAATATATCTCCAAGAAGCAACTCCTAGAAAATATATTATATTTTTTACTACCTGTTCGTGAACAGAAGTGTAATACCATAGATAAGTATTACATTTCTGTCCCCCCCTTTCCAACACACTGTTTCTAATAATGCTTAATTATTTGTGTTCAATATGGTGTTGTTTTGTATTTGATTAGTATGGAACTGTTTGTTGACAAAAAAAATTCAAATAAAATATTGATTCATTCAAACAGCATTGTACTGTACTGCCATCTGGTGACTATATCAGTAATTTGCTGCCACTTAGCGACTGGGAAAACATTACTGTACAGTGCTGCCACCTGGTAAGTGGCATTGCCAAGTGAAACACTAATGTATCTTAACCTGTCATATGCGCAGTCTGTGGCTGCCACGGTCGTATCCACATCGTCTCCAATCCACCAGTGATACTTGGCCAAGCGCAGTTTCAACTTGCTGCTCTTTGACTTGGTGACATAGGAGCAGTCCGCATTGAAGTCACCCATGATGAGGACGTCCTCTATGTGCCACCGTGACACCACGTCTGAGTGGACGCTGTCCAAGGCATCGATCTCTGATACAGCCGAGTCAGGTGACGTGTGGATGGCCATCAAGACAAAGTCAGTGGTCACTGGAAATGATGAAGTTCTTCAGTGACGCAGGTCGCATGATGGGGCCACAGAGTGATGTTACTGAGCTGGAGGGGTACACCATAGAACTCAATTTACCCCGCCCCAGTGTGGTTGGCAGACTTGAGGAGATACTTGGTGGGTATGTCATGTGTTCTTGATGTTACTTATGAATAACTTCATCTATGGTACTGATAATCTTCATAGTAACACTACTAGTAGTGGTCAAAAGTGAAGGACCGATTGCAGCTGTAGGATGTATTCTTACCACTACAGCCATAGAAAACTGCAGTAGACAGAGAGATAGATAGTAATATCACCTAACAGTATGATACTAACATGTGCGTGTAGATCTGAAATGAACAGCATATGGTGGTCTTTGAAATAGATCAGCAGTATCCGGGTCCTGATAGGTTGCAGTCAGTGATATCCCAGAATCTTCTCTGTAAAAATGTAATGTGGCAAAGTTAATATCACAAATGCTTACTACCTTTCTGTATTTTCAACAAAATTATATACATCGTAAAATAAGTAAGGAAGCATGAATACAAAGAAATAAATAATAAAAGGAATGATTCATACAGTATGAATCATTTTAAAACAAATCACTGTATTGCAATCAACAACTTTCTCAGCAATCCACCTAAAACCCTTTATTTAGGTTCATAACTGTCGACGTCTACTTATTCGTACAAAGCATACTAACCCGTAGACTCCCCCTCCCCCTCCCCCTCCCCTGTGTTTAACATAAATAAATTTCCTCATTTCAAACTATTTTCAAGTATGTAACAGATTATTTACAAAGCATTACACCTCTAAAACGTCTCTGAAAAAGGTTATAGATGCGTATGTTTAAATGCAAGGAGCATTGTAAATAAGAAAAACGAATTAAACATTATGGTAGAAGATATTGACCCTCACATAATTGGTATAACTGAATCATGGGCCAACATAGATATAACAGATGCTGAATTAGGACTGACAGGATATGTANCAGTTCATCCTGTTCACTTTGACTGGACACAGTTCATCCTGTTCACTTTGACTGGACACAGTTCATCCTGTTCACTACTGTGGTAAAGTGACTTCAGCAGCTCTTATACAGTGTGTCACATGTGCACACATTGTACAGTGTACCACATGTGCACACATTGTACAGTGTACCACATGTGTATATATTGTACAATGTGCCACATGTGTACTCAGTGTATAATGTGCCATGCATGTATACATTCTACAACATGCCACACATTGTTTATACAGATGGGAGGATGTAGTGGACACCACATACTGTCTGCATCTAAATGGCCACCGTCCAGTGGTCAGTGCAGTGGACAGGGAGGCTGTGGACCGACTGAGAGAGAGGCCTGGAAACTGGGCACTAACCCATGATGAGGAACTTGCACAGTTTCTCTGCGGAGAAATCTTCTCCCAGTCGGATGTTGCTGGCAATCTTGGATGCATCAGAGACTATGTGGAATCAATAGCTGTGTCGTCCTACTCAGTAAGTCCAACCACATCCTACTTTTATCATTTCACGCCACAAACCACATTTATGTAAAAGGTAACGGTATGTTCTCATATAGCATGGTATACAGTTCTTGGGGCTTTTCAAGGCACTTTACACTTCACCCCATAGCATACCTGTTCATTCATATGCCATCTCAACTTCTCCAGGAAGCATTCAGCCATGCTGCAATTACTGTGCAAAGACTATTTGTTCAGGTATCCACCTGTCTGTAGTCAGGTACTCAATTATACAACTGAGTGAACTGTGGCAATGTGGGATGAACTGTGGCAATGTGGGATGAAATGTGGCAATGTGGGATGAACTGTGGCAATGTGGGATGAACTGTGGCAATGTGGGATGATCTGTGGCAATGTGGGATGAACTGTGGCAATGTGGGATGGGCAAAATTGCCAAAGCTTCGAAATGGCAGCAATAGTATTCGAACCTGGGTTTTCTCGATTGAGAGTCCAATGTTCTAAACACTACGCCACAGCGCCCCACTTCGCCACCGCGCCCCACTTCATCACTGCTCCTCACATAGGCCTACATAACGATACACACACAGTCCAGAGTTGGGAAGTTTCTAATGAGATGGTAGATACCAAGGTAAATACCATGGTATTTACCACCTCGACAGAAATACTTTTCTGATGTCTAGAGCATCAGAATCTGTCAGAAACCATCAGAAATACCTTTCTGATGTATAACCTATAATGCATCAAAAACTAAAAAAAATATTTAAAATCAATATATTAATGCCATAGTATCCTGTCACCATTCATATGCAAGTACAACTTTTACTCTGTGTATTGTTGTGTTCAAATTTGTCTGATTTGTTATTTTATAGTAATGATTACAGAAATAATTGTGGCACCATGGTTTCACTAGGCAGCTAACTTCTAAAACAACAGGACAGGTGTCAGTCACAACTGGGAAAGCATGACAGAAACTGGGGTGTAAGTGCATACCAGCAATTACACTGGAGAGGACATGGATGAACTGAGTTAGGACTGGATAGGTGTCAGTGATAATTGGGAGGGCAATAAGTTGTAGGATTTCTTTGTGGAATTCTTAGAGTTAATATTAAACAATACAAATATAGTTCCAAGCAGGATTGGCCAGTTCAAGGCTCCCCTTATTGCAATATCATAACATTATGCAGACTGTGGCTCAATATCAAAGAAGAGATTTCAACTCGATTCCAGTTCCAGACCATACAATACTAAACAGTACAGACAAGGTTAAAGATGTAGACAGTGCTTCACAACAGTAATGTTAAGTCCCTTGTCCGGCCACACATAGAATATCCAGCGTAGAGCTACCAAATTAATTCCTGGTTTTAAAGACCTTGACTCAGAGGGGGACATGATAGAATTGTGTGTATCTAAGATTTTAACAGGGAAGTACGGTGCTTCGGTTTCATCTAGTTTAGTTACGTTGAGAGACAATGTATAAAGTGCTAATAACAGCTAAATTGTTGTGTAGAGATTGACAGATTGACATGAAATAGTAAATTGTGAATATATTAGCAACTATGACTCAGAGCAGGACTTAATAAATGAATGTGTTAATTAAAAATGTAAAAAAAAATTTTTTTTTAACATAACTTGATTTTATTGTTCTTTCTATGCATGAATGATGTCTATAATTTCTCTCTTCATAAGCCATATAATTAGCAATATCATACATAAATCCATAATTGGTAGCTAAGAAAATAAAGGTGCTAAGAAAATAAAGGCAATGATGGATAATAAATCACCGGGAGTGGATGGAATTCCTCCAAAGCTACTAATGGAAACAATAGAACAAGTTAGTGTACCACTTGCAAGAGTGTTCAACTTGTCATTAAAAGAGGGAGTTGTTCCGTTTGAATGGAAAGAAGCAAACATCATACCATTATTTAAAAAGGGTTCGAGAAATAAGTCTGAGAATTACAGACTAGTGAGTTTAACATCACTGATTAGTAAATTATTAGAAAGCTTTATTAAAGACCATATGGTGGACTTCCTTGTGTAAAGGCATAAATTATTAAATAATTAATCTCAACATGGATTCTTAAAAGCAAGGTCATGCTTAACAAAATATGTTACGTTTTCTGGAAGAAATCACTAAGTGGATAGATGAGGGATTACCAGTAAATATTATCTACTTAGATTTTCAGAAAACTTTTGACAAAGTGCCACATCAAAGATTACTACTTAAATTAAAAGCCAATGGTATCGGGGATGGCATAATTGACTTGTTTTAAAAGCTACGTATGGCTGACTGACAGAAGACAGCGTATTGTAGTAGATGGAGAAGTTTCAATCTGGAAATCAGTTTTGAGTGGGGTACCACAAGGATCAGTATTAGGATCTTTATTATTAATATGTATCAATGACTTGGATGACAATATAACAAGCAATGTACTGAAATTTGCAGATGACACAAAAGTGTTTAGAAAGGTTAACACTGATGGTGATAAACAACATTTACAAAACGATCTAGACAAATTAGTTAAATGGTCTGAAAAATGGCAGATGTTATTCAATTTTGGGAAATGTAAATGCCTACAAACAGGACACGGGAACTTGAATATAAACTATAATATGGGAGATACTGTTCTGTGTACTACTGTAAAAGAAAAGGATTTAGGAATAACAATACGTGCTGATATGAAAGTTTCAGAACAGTGTCGTATTGCAGGTTCAAAGGGTAATCAAATTCTTGGGTTGATTAGGAGAAATATAACATACAAGGGAAAAAGCTAATTATACCTCTGTATAAAGCAATAGTTAGACCTCATTTAGAATGCTGTGTACAATTACAAGAATGGAGACCATATAGTAAGAAGAAGATTAGTAAAAGATCAGTGTAGATTGGATATCAGGAAGTACTCGTTCACACAGAGGACAGTAAATGAGCGGAACAAATTGTCTACGGATTGTGTAACTGCTAGCAGCATGAATATGTTTAAAAACAAGGTTGACATCTCAGGAGGGCAGGTTACATGTATATGAACATTGTTGGACTCTCAATAAGCCAATGGCTTCCTTGTCCACTTGTAATTTGGGCCTTTGTCTTGAATGGCAAATCTTGTTAAATAAGAGAGATGAGATACTAATAGTTGCTGACCTTTTCTGACAGTTAGGAACCTGTTAGAAAGTAGTTTCTGACAGTTTCTGATATTGTCTCGTCAGAAATACCTTTCTGACTGTCAGAAANCTCGATAAGCCAATGGCTTCCTTGTCCACTTGCCATCTGGGCCTTTGGCTTGGATGGCAAATCTTGTTAAATCTTGTTAAATCTAAATGACCTGTCAAACTTAGGTCCAATTTGATGGTGATTCAATTGTGTAGATGGATCACCAACCATACATTGAAGCCGTAACAGATTTGTTTATATACAACTGCTATAATGCAGGAATAATATTTGACTTTGTTCGCCATATTGGCCAGGCACCATTTTTAAGCTAATGTCAAAATCCTGATTTATATAATTACTACCAGGTTTGTATACTTTGATTCAGCTGTTTAATTGTTCTGCCAAACTGATTCAGTTGTGTTGGTTTAAATGCATTTTCCGGCTAGAATTTTTTTTAACTTGAGCTGGTGTTTCAAGCAAAGTTTTAAGATGGCCAATTACCCAGAAATAAAAGTAATTAAACATAAAATTTTAAAGGTTGTTTCAAATCCATTAGACCCCCAAAAATGCAAAAACACTTTTTGAAATATCTGACATAGTAACAGCTACGTCACCAGCAAAATGCTGTACTTTGATCATAATCAGTCATAACACGAGATTTATTTATTATTCAAATATAAAACTTGCAGGAAAATTGCAGTTTGATATGTTCATGTTATATAAAGCATAATATGTCAAATTCGCATAACTAAAAGGGTACATTTAATTTTATGTATTTTATTAAGTCGCCGTAAAACCACATTTTAACTCCATTTTTACATTATTCAATATCTGACCCACAAGGAGTAACACCACTTCAGTAAAACTTTACACCCTCCCCTAAAATGTTAATATAAATTAAAGTAAAATTACCATTTTATCCTAATCGGTCCTATCATGACTTTGACATTTGACATATGATGATAATTGAATAAAACATGAATTTGTCAAACTATGCATTAGGTATGACATTCCATTAATTGTAAATAACACTTCAAATCTATTAAAAAATAAGATTGTTATACATAGTTGACATGGATTTTCCTGTTATGTTAAGAAAACTTTTATGGGCTTTCCTGTTATGTTAAGAAACACTTTTTACAAAATTACCAAAACCTCTGTTCAGTACCAAACTGCTATATATGTCAACAGTATCATTAGTTGCATCTCCCTGGACTGTTACTTCATATAAATGTAACTCTGCATAGACATTTCTTATAATGTACTAAACTTAAATTTTTTTTAAATGTCTGTGTGGAAAAAATATATCAAACCCTTCCAAGTGATATTATTTTTTATTGAGAATGGATGCATTTGTGGTTTTTTCTTTCATGGAAAATGTTTAAAGGTACTCATTTACTAAGTTTAATTCATTAAGATGGCTGCTACAATAGCGATCAATTTTGGTCTTTGTAGCAGTCTCCCTGACCCATTGAAATATGCTTCGTTTTAAAGCAACAGCAGAAGGGAATATTCGCATTAATGCAGTTTTTGTATTTTGTTTTTCAATTACAATAAACTAATTAATGTTATTTTGTTTCCTTAAGATAAATGAATTTAAACTTGGACATTGTTATAAAAGATTGTTTGTTATTGCTAACTTTGACAATATTATGTTTGTATTACTTCGGGTTAAATCAACTTTTTTCTGATTCCGATTGGCCAAAATGTTCGTTTATTATGTTTCTCTATAAAAAGGCAAAAAAGTTAGAGGTTCCTGTGCACAATTTTGTAATATCTGACATAGTAATGGCTACATCAGCAGCAAAATGAACAAAACTGTTATCAAAAGGTAAATTTCATTTCAGTAAAAGCCAAATTTCATTTCAGTAAAAGTTGGCTGAAATGTTCATTTATTATTCATCTCTGTATACAGTATTCGTCCTAATAAGCAGACAGTATGCTAAAAATTTTTTTTATACAAAATGTCATGAAATATGTTCTAATAAGCATACACCTAAGTTTGTAGATCAAGATGATGTCGACGACTCGCTTGGATGACATGCGGCTCTGGGCGCACAGCTGGCTAATGCCACTCGACAACAATGACATAGAACCGATGACTGAAGAAACCACATTGACTTTTATTGACATGCGGCTCTGGGCGCACAGCTGGCTAATGCCACTCGACAACAATGACATAGAACCGATGACTGAAGAAACCACATTGACTTTTATTGTCATTCACATTAGTCCTAAGTCAGCAACGTCATTCACGTGTGCTCGTTGAAAGAACCGTTCAAAGCAACAACATGTCAATACCTTCCCAATAACGTTAAGTTGGCAGGAAATATAGTATCATTTCCCCATCAACTAAAAATCCACCTAAACTCACTTATAGTCCATAGCTCCTCAGCATACTGATCCCACTGTTTACAACTGGAACTGTTAAATCGAGTAGAACTGTCTAACCCTTTTGTTTTGGTGTGCTGTGGAGCTTGGGTATCCTGAAGATTTTAGCACAACAGAAGTTTTTTATTGTATTGTATATATCTATGTTGGAAATCGGTGATCCTCATTCACATCTGGTGGAGCAGTGTAACACAATTTCTTGGGAAACAGTATTTATCTTAAATGAAGCATAAAATGAGTGGTTAACTTATATGCTGTTAGTTGGCGTTTCCGTATAATTAAAATTGCCTCAATTCTCAAACATTTTGATTTCAAAATACATCTACATTGACAATGTAATATTATTATTAATATTCTTTATTGATGTAGTATATTTACCGTCAGAAATTATATAAAACGGGAATTCGAAAATGCTGCATCACCGCCGAGTCGACTTGATCAGCCTTCCCACTCGCCGATCAACATAATTGTTCAGTTCGAGAGGCGAATGGCATTGTAACAGTGTATTTGTTAGCACTGATAACATATTGGTTGGCTAAAATGAATATCCATAAAAAAAATCATGAAAATAATGTTTTTCCATCGCTCAATTGTTCTGCTCAGCTACACCAAGATGCTTTTTGCAACTGAATAGATACTAAGTGGTCCCTTACTATACTCCATACAGTAGACTCGCTAGATGGCACTGTGGTTGTCTCGCCATGCGAGCATGCTAACAGCATTTGTCGAGTAAGCATATCGCTTCGAATTTGACACACGAACATTTCGGTCAACCATTCGTGGTTACTAAAACTACTTATGAATGTTGTTTGGAAATATCAGACATTAATACATTCACTGATGGTCAAAACGATACCGGAGCACTGCAAGGTCTGCTGATATTGGTAAATATTTTATGGGAGTGAAAATTCTTGTGTGATGCTATGACCACAGGGTTTGCTATCTTAAAATCACACGAGCTCCGAAAAACATTTTTCTGTAACTCACATCTGCCGGGGGCTCCACCTGTAGTACGGTAAATTTATACTCTTTTTGGTTATAAATTAACATTCTTAAAAAAAAACGTATCATTTGTGTTGATCAATGGCATAAAGGATGTAGTTTCAATCAACAGTATAACGTTTGTGTTGATTTCATGCTAAGACTAAGATGCGCAGACCAATGCGAAGTTAGCTTGATTTCATGGTTGCCGTCTACCTTAACTGGGAAATCATGTAAAGTGTATGACTGAAATTAGTTTTGGGTCAGTGGTGAACATATGTCATGCTTAGGACAATCATAGAAAGCAATTTATTTGGAAAAAGACAACGTTAAACCTCCATCATCAATTGATTTATCCAATCACGAATCCAGTTTGTTGATGTCATAATATGTAGTGTGTGAATAGTTTGAATAACATCCACAGTCGATTTAATAAATGAATTATTATTTCTGGTCAAATCATCAAAAGAAATTACTTTAGTCATTAGATCTAGTAAGGCTCAAAATACTGACTGGATATTCATATTGGTAAACACTTTGTGGGTTAATGCCGATCATGGACGTGACTTCCATCCTCTCGCCAATCATAAAGTTAAAAAATTTCACCAAAGGTGAAATTCATGAGTTTTCTTTGACGTTTTCCATTTTCACTTCAATTAATGTTGGACAAAAATTATATTTCACAAAATTAATTTGAAATGAGACTATCAAAGAAATCGAATTGAGGAGGGGCCTTTGAATTAATTAATTAAAACACTGCAAATGACAGGCACCACTGTTCCAGTGGATGCTAGTTTGACTGACAGCTGTCAATCACTGTACCTGTAGAGGAATGCATACTGCTCCTTGGAACTAGATCGTCCCAGGCGCTCACTGATTGTCATGGCATAAGTTGGGGCCCTGAAATACAAACAAACTACAGTCACATTTTAAGTTACACTAATATGATGGTGCATATAGAAGATGTTGTTCGTATCAACTAAATATTCATCAGTGGTCCATGGAGAGAATGAAGCAGCAACTGTTTCCTCCACACCATCTTGAGGAGACCTCGACTGGCTCAAGGCCTACATCTCTGGGAAGCAGATCAGGCTATATAAGGGCTTTCCTGCCCCACCCAGCTGTACCACTACAAAGTTTCCAAAGGGTCATTCCACAAGAAATCAACCAAAAAAGGCCAAAATATTCTCGACTAATTTTAATTATATTTGGCACATATGTTGGATCTGTTTTGCAATTTACCTATGCCAAATTTCAGACTTGTGTAAAATAGTCTTAGAGTTATTGCATATCATAACATACCTCTTCACATGTATATAGACATAACTTTGGCCCTAATGGTGCTAAAGATATTGGTCTTACAATAAAGCCAAGGCATTGTTCTATCCACATATATGCATCACAAGGCAGTTTTAAAATATTTTGTTGCGAAGGTCACTGACGTTGACCTTTGACCTAATATACCCAAAATGAGTAAACCCCGATTTTGATAAAATTTTATCTTTAGTAATGTCAATGTAACAAACCGGTTTCATTAAAAAAAGTGGTTCCTTGATAAGATCTTGAGATACAGCAATTTTACGTGAGTTTTTGGCAATTTTCACACAATTTCGCACTACAACTTAACACATATGCCACCGCACCCCATAAGTCCACCAAAGACAAAGATGGATCCCACCAGATCAACAGAGTTCTTCACTGACCACTTACTCTTCGTTCACTTCGTCCATAAGCTGTTGAATGGCTGTTCCAGATTTGTCCCGGATCTCTTGAATTAGGATGATATCATAGCGCCTGACAACCTGTTGAAGTGCACAGAGATAATAGAGAGGAAGGCTGGCAGTGGGAGGTGAACCCTAAAAATGGTGGAAGGTTGGCCCCCAAAAGATGTGGGAGATGGGAGTTTGAGACCCATGTCATATCCCTATGTATAAGTGGGAGGTTGGCTCTAAAGTTGGTGGGAGGTGTGAAGTTGGCCCCCAAAACAAATTGGAGATTGATACCCCCGCCACACGTCCTCAAATATAGATGTTCCTGTGGGTACAATAGTGCTGAACTTATAAATCTGGGTATGTACGCTACACGTACATGCACATATGCGTGTGTGCATGCGTGTGTGCATGCGTGTGTGCATGCATGTGCATGTATGTACACTGGACCAGACACAATTTGAGTAGCTTCTCAGCATGAAGTTTGCGTCATACAAATGATTAGTCAAAATGTAACTAATGGCTGTACTTGAGACCTGCAAACATGTACTTCAGACTTCACTTGAGTTGAGTTAGCTGCACTTAAAAGCGAATCCCTTCACAACAGTTCTGACTGAACAATCCACCATTGTGACTCCAATTGAAACTGAGAACAACGTGCACACTCAGTGTAAACTGGAAAGGTTTCATTCTGTTGGTGTGTGTACGTGCGCGCGGGTGGGCGTGCGTGCATATATACACACACTCTCACTCACTCACACACCCACCCATGCATAAGCATAAATTTGAATCAGGGCACAATTGACAAAAATGTTAGTAACATAAATAATATAATTTTTTTCATAGTAATATCATTAGTATACCTGGTAACTTGCTTGCTTACCTTGACGAGAGTTTTCATCACGTCTACTTTGTCAGCTTTTGATGTTCCAAATATCCGCACATTGAAGGCGGCGATTGAGAAATCGCCTTGTGAAGGGGTGATGACCACCCAACAGACCGACACAAGTAGCACCTGAAGCCAGCAACAAGCCATGCTGCTAGACGACCCACGAGTCATGTCACCCTTTTATGTGGCGTTCCACCTAAAATTATTCAAAACAAAGACTAAGACTGGCAAAGCCTCCCAACTCCTCAATGTATGTAATTGTGTAACAACAATGGTGTCATATGAAACACTTTAAAGTTAGCCAAGTAAATACATCAAAGGAACAGTTAACCAGGGGCGTATGTATCTGTTGGTTCGATATTGTAATTAATGTGTGCTTTTTATGATTGATTGTATTAGAAAACACACGTAACTTTGTTGAGATGTGTAGTAACAACATGATATACCTTCCTTGGAACAATAATTATATAAATAAAAAATTAGCAATTCTGCTAAATGGTCAATCTTACCATAATTTTTTTTTTATTATGTTTATCTATGTAAATAGGGTACCATTTTGATGATAAACATTTGTACTAAAGGGAAATACGATGGATGTATCAATATCATTGCATGAATTACAAAATATTCTATGTCAAATATGGTGGTATACAATATACGACTTTTCAGAAAAATTCAACTTTCTGAGAAACATGTAGTTTTTCATCATATTTTCTTTTTCTGTTACAGATTTGTTTACTGTAGTAATGAGATAGAGTGAAATAGCAGCCTAACTGTCAANTCCACCTGCTGCTGTTTCGAAGCCAGGGCAATTTCGTTCAACCCACTTTGCCTGCGTCTTTCGGAAGAGACATTAAATGCTGTTCTACAGTACCAGGGGAAATAAAATATCCTATACAGAGTGTAGTTCTGTCACCGTAACCTGTCGGGGACTTACAGAGTGTTGGTCTGTATCTCCAACCCATTGATTCTAGCTCCATCTAGCTAATCGCCACGTAGCATGCAACCAAAACACCTGCACGGAACGAGAGGGTTTACTGTGTTTTTCTACTCAGGTTCATCGACGAAATGCACAAGACAAACCGAGAGTTCCGACTCTACTGAAACCACTCACCCGTGATTACATGGAGTCATGGCACTGCTGAAATGGAGTCCACTGGTCGCGAGTGACGTAATCGAAAAGGCGTCGAATGAACAGCGACATATTTAAGCAGATTTGAGCCCTTTGGTAGTTTGTAGTGGACGTGTCTTACAACCACACCAGTATTAAAATGGAAGCATAATGTTGAAGTGGAGTCTGAATCACGCTAATCCTGTCGGTATTACAACAGAAGCACACTTATCTTGTAATGCCAGGTAAGATCATAAGAGCATTTAAAATAACTGATATTCAGATTTGGGAGTAGATGTGGTGTCTTCTAGTAATTACAGTTGAAGCAGTAATGCTATTTTCGATCCAATGAGGTGTGTAAGGTGTCATAACAATGTCTAGAGAAATAATGTTGTTGCGATTCACAGCGGAATAAGATATTGGCGTCACTTGTTTGCCACGCAAAAACCTTGTAGCATTTAAACAGGTGAAGTTCACAGACGTATATAGTTATTCTAGTAATCGCTTTGCAGTGAAACAATGCACTTTGTCTTCTAATAGTTGTGAAACAATGTACTTTGTCTTCTAATAGTTGTGAAACAATGCACTTTGTCTTCTAATAGTTGTGAAACAATGCACTTTGTCTTCTAATAGTTGTGAAACATTGCACTTTGTCTTCTAATAGTTGTGAAACAATGCACTTTGTCTTCTAATAATTGTGAAACAATGCACTTTGTCTTCTAATAGTTGTGAAACAATGCACTTTGTCTTCTAATAGTTGTGAAACAATGCACTTTGTCTTCTAATAGTTGTGAAACAATGCAGCGTCATTACTTAATTAAGTCAGGTGATGTTCTAATAATATCACGGCATTGAAATAATGCCGTATTTACATGGGCGGATCCAGGGGTGTCCATCCGGTGTCCGTGGGCGGATCCAGGGGTGTCCATCCGGTGGTGTCTGTGGGCGGATCCAGGGGTGTCCACCAGGTGTCTGGGCGGATCCAGGGGTGTCCACCAGGTGTCTGGGCGGATCCATGGGTGTCCACCAGGTGTCCGTGCTTGTTCCTCCGATGAAGACATTTCTAACACAACACCTATGAACATTGTCACTATTACCGTCATTTGTCAACAGTCGTTCTGATTTGTCCCCCCCCCGCCCTGCCTCGTAGTAGCTGCCCGTAGTAAAAACGGTTATTATATGTGAAAAACAGAATATCGCCATGAGACGCCACTGCTATGACGCCACTCAACATAGATGATGTGATACAGATTCTGGAGACGCATAATTATGGGGATTATGTTGTCCTCAGTCTAAGATAATACAGAACAAAAGTATTGCCGTCATCGGCCAGCAGATCCAGTAGAATATCAAATGCGAAAGGCGCTCACGAGGCCTGTGACATAATCGTGCGTGCGTGCGTGCGTGCGTGCGTGCGTGCGTGCGTGCGTGCGTGCATGCGTATCCTGTAGAACAACCTGGTGTCTTTTTGGGGAAACCGGACACCCACCTTTTCCAGGGTCTGGATCAGCCCATGATTTATATCAGGTGATATTCGTAAGTAATTGCTGTATCTTCTAATAATCACACATTCGTGTGTAAATGCCGTGCCCTGACAGTATTTAAAACAGGCAGTATTCATACGTAAATGCCGCGCTTTAATCACGTGGTTTTCGTAAATAAATTTGGTGCCTTATGATAGTCACACTGCAGTGAATCAATGTTGTAAATTAGTGTTATGAGAAAGTTTCAATTAGATGATATTCGTATATCAATGCTGTACCTTCGAACAATCTTGCTGCAGTGAAACAATGCTGTGGATTAATGTCGTGACAGTATTTAAATAAGGTGATATGGCACGGCAGATGTATACGGCCTTATAATAATCACATCGCGGTGAAACAAAGTTGACAAAGACATTTTATATTCCATATCAAGTATGTTACGATTCATTCCGTACACTGCACAGTAGAGTTGCGTTTGTCTTCATCAGATAACAATTTATCTCTGTGCTCACAATAAAGACAGTATTAAATGCAAGTATTACCAAATTGGCTGCGTCGGTTTATCAAGTGAGTAATCCAGTTTCCACGGTAGATCTGAATACATCCGCTTGTCTGTATTAGGCTCGACTATTCCCCAGTAGGTGGCAGCACTGCTTATTGAGCACACTAAAGATTGCAGACAGCGTGTGGATAAACTGTTACTATGCAGCAGCAAACGAAGCAAAGTCACAAAAAGACCACGGATCCATTCACCAAAGATCCCAAGAACCCTCCAAGGACCCCTCTCTGAACCCTGCTTTATATTTAAAGCCTCCTTTCAGCTAGGAACTACGGTGGACCCGACACGTTCGGTGAAGAACAACTTGAGTATAACCACCTGACCACACACGACGACTAGAATGATGAGCGCCTGCGCGGCGGACCACCACGTGACCCGGTCGTTGACGTTCTCGGCTACGTATCGTCCAATGAACTCTCGCAGTCGATACTCCGTCTGGTACTCCGTCACCTGCGAGTAAACGACATTTACATTTAATGTCGAACAAATAAGTACATTAATAAATAATAATAATACTAATAAACTGTGAAATATTACAGCCAAAGCGAAATGGTTCCATCAGATAAAACATGTTGCGTAGGCTGCGCGGACTTATTGGAAGGCACACCCGGAGAACAGCCTCTCGTTTCCGTCGTGAGAGATGCGGGTTTAAGGATTAATACGCGTATTATATTTCAATAGCAGCGTTCAACTGTGGTTGGACAGATTAGTTAGGATTCAAACTGAACACATTTAACAGAATTCACGATACATGATCAAAGTTTCACTTACAGCAGACAGCATCGATATCTTCAGTTTAGCATAAACAAAATACTTAGCTGGACATTCAAAGGCTTTGTTTTTTATTTCCCCTAAATGCACTTCGTTTACTATGACCATAGTTTAAGATCAATTGAAGTATTTCCTAGATTCTATCTCACCTGTGACATAGCGACGTGCACGCTCTCTAGAGACTCCTCCACGTACGTGTTAGCATAGGGCAACTTCCGTCCTGCCTCATAGGCAAGGTTGCGGTGAACCTCAGGCCGCAGTTCGAAGTAGATGACTTTGTGAGTGAAGGAAGAGAACAAGTTGCTGCGGAGAAGAAGTTTGTCACACATTCAGAAAGTGCTACGAATTAACACACTACTGTGGAAGTACCCATTAGTAGTCCATTTGGCTATACAGAATAATTGACAAAGCTTGAAATTGTTGTAAGCCTACAGGTTTGAATTGGCGAGAGTCTATATTATATAGAAACACTGCCGTTCTATGCACTGTCTAGACATCAAGATTTAGCAAGACTGCCATCCAAGGCAAATGCCCAGATGGCAAGTGGACAAGGAAGCCATTGGCTTATCGAGAGTCCAACATTTTTAATCTGTATAATCCGCCCTCCTGAGATATTTGTCAACCTTGTATAAATCCTTGTTAAATTAAATCCGTGTGTATTCCAATAAACCTTGGAATCTATACTGTGAAACAATTTCTGGTTGTGTTCCCTCATATTTCCGTCAGTTTCGCAATTATGGAGCTGACATTTTGTTAGGCAGACTCGTCCGCCCCACTCTTGGTCTCTGGGGCGGACGTCCACGCCGGTTTTTTCAACTCGCCGTTTTGGGCTTTCCGTAGCCAAATGGCTACGGAACTAATAACTTAAGTTTTAAAACCGATACGCACTAACCGTTTCATATGTGTATTCCGTGACATACACATGTGTATGTCACGGGGGGTGATTAATGATGTAACTCTATGGCCAGCAGACGGCAATTCTTAGCGTGACCTTATATAGATCTACGAGAATCCCGTTTGGTAATCTCGCTCACAACAACATCCGGTTATATACAAATGTTGACAAGCACATGCGTTCTGACAAAACTTTTACATGGTTATTGTCAGGTAACTTTAGTGATATACATATATAAGAATGCATACAGATACGAAATACGTGTTTATTGCTCTTTTTTATGGCGTTTTTGTAAAGTTTCACGTTTCATGAAAATACTTACGTTTCCGCCGAGCGAGAACTTCGCCTTACAACAGCAACAGCCAGATCGAAAAAATTCTATGGCGATTGACTTTGCCTAACATTTTGTAGGCGCGCCCGGAGACCCACAACATGGGGATGGTTCGCACATCGTTCGTACGAAGCACTGACGAGGCTAGTTGTTGCTAGACTGGGCTCAGTCCACCGTGTGGCGTCACTGTTATGAACGGCGTAATGTGCGGAGCGCTTCTAGGGAATAATTCGTGAACCATTTTATGCAGCCGTAAACAATGATGCCGAGGGGGATCCCAACCTAGGGGAATTTCAATAAAATAGTGTTACGACTCCTTCCTCGGGTCGTAGATGAATAGTTTAGCGCCCGAGCTCGAAAGCGTCTAAGGAGGAGAAGCATAACCCATTCATTCGTTCCATTATACTCTTTGATTATATTAAGATTGTAGATATCCATAGACGCGGCATTAACAAGAAAATACATATGGTGGTTTCATTTTCTACCTGTGCAACACCGTAAATCAGCTAGTATTTAATAAAACGTAAAACTACAACTACTATTTGGGTCAGAAACGCGAATTACCAAAACAATCGTCAAACCTGAAGGAAAGAATGGAGGTGTCTGATGAATAGAAATAATTTTTTAGACAGAAAAGGATCCGCCTAGATCAAAAGTTAGAAGTGTTTCATAAATCGGGCATTAACTGCGCAAATTAACGATACCGTTAAAAAACCACCCTCGCAACGAAGAAATAAAGACAAATCAAACACTCATGGCAGAGAAAGGGAGAGTGGATGAAGAGCTACTAAGATATGGCGTGAGAAGGAGTGAGGCAGCTGTTCATGCTAAATAGTCATCACGCATCTTAATAAGGAAGACTCTTAGGAGATATTAAAATGACTAAATGTGCTTTCTGAAAATTATATGAAAGTGGGGTTCTTTGGACGGAGGGGGGTCGGTTACTCCACGAAATCACACAGGCACATACCAATCAACGAACGATAACAAACCTGAAGCAGAACGTGTAGACGCCGTACGAAGTCTCGAACTCGAAGACGCCCTTTTTGATCTTATTCTGGTCGTGCAGCATCAAGCCGTTCGGTGACTCCACAGTGGCATCTACGTCGAGGTTTCCGCCTCGAATCACCTCGTACGAGAATACGTATTTCGTGGAACCTTCGAACTTCTGATGGAAACAGGCTTGTTCCTTATCCGGCAGTTCAAAGGTGAGCGCGTGCGACTCGTGAGAGCCACACCGCGACAGAATGCTCAAAAACAGCGCGACAACAAGACCATTTTTGTTGCAGCGAGTCGCCATTTAATTTGTTTCTTCGAACGTACTTTTTCAGGTCACTTGCTTAACGTCGGAAAGCTCTCTTTCAAAATGTCGGGTTTGTTTGGTTGTAATATACGCAGCTGTGTATGTACTGTAGCGGAAGAGTGCATTTGAGAAGTGATGTGCTGCGAATGTGTCTCTGTTCCGGATTCTGGGAGCTGATACGTGTTTCTGATGCTCGGTCATTGTTACGTGGCACTGACTGATCGATCTTGCTGGTCGATTCGTTGATCGGCTTATGTGACAGTGATTAAATATAGCACTTATAATGACAACTGTGATGACAATTATAATGTAATATAAATGACAGCAACCATGGCAACCAAGTTTCAACGATCACCAAAAAGAATTACATATTCCATCAGTGACGCAGAAGTAGACGGAAAACTTGAAGTTCGGAAATTGTCAAGGGGGTCCTCGACACCCAACCGAGTTGCCAGTGAAGTAAGTGTTATCGGCTAGTTTTCAGAGTTTTCTAGACTCCACCAAACAACAAAATATGAAAAATGAGAATATGGAAATGGCCAGGACATGTCTTCGGAATGACCTTTGACCTACCAGCGAACACAGTGCTGATTTGGACCCATGAAAAGCTGACTTGGATAGAGGGAATCGGAGAGATCTTGTGCGAACCTTATGTGTCACACCTGGAGAGATTAAGTCATTACAACATGTTGTCTAGTTTGTGCATCGTATTAAGATGGTTGATCTGAACTAAGGTCAAATACATTCTAAATAGCATAACATCTTTCGTAAATCAGTTACAACAGCAATATGCGGAGATGTATTTATAGTGTTTAATTATACACAACATATCGGCCAACACGATTCAAACAGAAGTGGCAAATCTATCACTCACTCACTTTGTGTTATTCTCTCGTACTATATATACTATATATACTAAGTATATACAACAGTAATTGGCAATAGGTGGTAATTGCCACAAGCATATTTGGTATTTCTTAAGGATCTCATAAGTTGCACTGTGATCCTTACAATTGACATGCCACTGTATATTGTAATTATGAAAATATGTATGTGCCGAATAAACATATCTATATATTTAGCAGCATTACCAAGAATGTGGTGGTGGAAATGTTGCAGCGTTCCCAGTCAAGTGACACGTGGCCGTTTTGCAGTGCCTTCTGAGTTCACACGGCCTAGAGGATTGTGGAGCAGCTATTGATTGCAAACAGCTGTTATCGTAGACATTTGGTGTGTCAGTGTTCTGTGTACAATACCACTTCAATTCTGAAGTTGCACGTTGCGTAGCAGACAAACAGCGACCGGTCGTCGAGTGGACTGGGCGCCATTCTTAGCTCAAGACAGAGCTGTAGGCGTGTAGAGTTTAGAAACGCAGGTGTGCCGTTAATCCTTACTCACGTATCAACATAGCAATCGTTTTCATTCCATATACAAGCTTTCTGATTATACCTTCAAGGAGATGATGATGTGACAGTAATCCCGTTTCTTGCTCATATATAAATCTGTTTAATTCAATCTACAAGCTTTCGGATGATATCCTTACAGTGAGGATCTGTCTGGAAGCTTCGCTAGAAAACCAACCCGTGTTAAATTTAGTAGCATTTAATGTTGTGTCGAAAATACAATACAATAATTTTTATTGCGCTAAAATCCTGATGAGACCGAAGCTGAGCAGTGCACCAAAACAAAACAAATCGTACTCGTTGAGAGCGAATCTTGCTATTATTGTTGTAGCAATATTGTTCTTACCAAGAACAACTCGCACAGTTTGAAGGTAGCAATTAGCTACCTAAATAACACAGTTAAACGAAAGGCAGTAAATCTCCATGTTTTCTGGCCAACACCAAACTATATGATAAAATTAAGTTCTAAATTGAAATTCGTTTTATAGTCATATATCATTCACCTGGTTCACAATTAATTAATGACTGTTGTTTAGGCGGGAGTGTGATTGGATTTGTCAGCGGCAAGTACTACTAACCTGCGCAGTGGTCTCACAAAATGACGTCATTCAATAAGAATCTCGGGTTGAAAGTACATATCCGTGTTGTGACTAAGTCACTTCTCTCGCTCACTGCCACCCTCCCTTCCACACTCCCTCCTTCCTTCTCCCTCAATTTCTCTCCTTCTACATTGCCCCTCTCTCCC